>JADLZN010006589.1:0-215896 GCA_018155175.1 Sinocyclocheilus anophthalmus | reverse complement strand
AAAAAAAGGGAAAACATTTTCTCTCTCTCTCTCACTACAATTCCTTTCCCTTCTAGTCCCTTCATCAGGGAACTCCCTTAGCTCAACTTTAAATACATGTCCCGAAACTAGGATTGACTCCTTTAAACCAAAGGTTTTTTTGTTGTTGTCGTAAATTGTTGAAACCGATGGCTAGTCAACACCCCAGAGCGTACGGCTACCTTCACCTACGATCAACACGACACCGCCACACGCATTATCCTGCCCAATCAAACTTTATTGATCAATGTCCCTAAGGGCTCGATCCTCCATATAGACTATTTAGCATTGTATCACCTTACCGACAACGAGTATCAGGCCAAACTCGAAATCTCACACTTCTTCAAACAGTATTCCTTCATCCTCAATCCAGAATTGGAAGAAATGATCAAGGAGGAAGGAACGCAACTTATTGGACGCCGATGGATCCTGTTGATACGCTTTAGAAGCTACGTCGCATTGCAGTGCCCGTATGAGAGACGCCAATCATTCGGCTTGGTGTCTTGCGGATGACACGGCTTTGCATTTTATCTATCTAGGGACATTTGTGCACCTCTGCCAGTCTTGCCTTCCTCTCCCACAAGCGAGTGAACGCAGTTAAAGTAGTCTTTCCAGACAAATGGCACGTCCGACGTCCCGCGGCTATGTTTCCGACGTTGATAAAAACGACCAAGAACCTCTGAACCTGAGAACCTTAACCAAACATAATGAGTGTTAGCGCATACCGACCTCGTCAACCTCTGACAAGTAGAGCATGTGTCCAAGTGACACCATAAATGTCTAATGAAAGTAATTCGTAACGAATAATGTGACCCTATGTGTCTCATGTTTAGAACTGATCAGGTTCACAATACCCAAGTCCTGCAAGGATTCAGTCAGTGTGGAGATGTTGTTTGGTACCTGTGTGTGTCTGTTCTTCCTGTCTCTGCCTCTTGTTCCAGTCTACGATGAGCACTTCGCAATTAGGTACATCCTACCGAGCATAAGGGGCGATGTGTAGGTATGTCTTGTCTCACAACAGAAACCCATCCTACAATGTGGAGATCATCAACATGTCAAACCAGCACATTTCCTGGAAGTTTGAGGTTCGTTTTCTCCATTGCGAATCTGTAGTCGAATAATCCTGCTCCCTAGAGTAATGGTGAAAGCATTCCTGGGACTGTTGGCTTATATCTCAGAGAGTTAAGCTAAATGAAGGACAGTACAGGTTTGTATACGTGGGTTCTAATATGGTTTTAAGGGCCTTGCAAAGAGCAGTATATGAAGTCCTCCTCAGTGATTCCAGTGGACGCATAATTGCTAAACTCGAATCAACAAAAGAGACAAATTTTATGGATCCCGGTCCAAAGCAGGGGATTCCACGGTAAATGTCCAGAGCGGCGACGCGGATAGTGACGGAGCAACTCGACACTTTCCCCGCATTTCCAAGGGAAAGAGGACAAGATTCGTTTGAACATCTCGTTTGCCTAATATATTGGAAATGTATAAAAATGTCAGAGCATAGATATTAGCAAATAGTAGGTGTTGTTTATGTAGTATAGCTTGTCGTGTTCATGATCGCGTGCAACTTGACCCAGTGTTTAATTAACATCATTTTTAGGAAATTAAGCGAATTAAAACTGTGGTAATATGTGACTAGTTTATATCTTGCCGGGAATGAACCCAGGTGGTTGAGTAACTGGTTGAAATGAAGTAAACTTTATTTGTATGTACAATATTTGCATTTAAGAGACGTTATAGACGTATCAACATATTATTATAGATGTCCTCATATAAATGAGAGCCTCTGCTTAATGTATGCACGCTCCGTCTTGCAAGAAGCCGATTGGAAGATAGCATCAGGGGACGGAACCTATGCCACAGAGCAAAAACCCAAGGCCAGAACGAACCCAGGGTTTTGGTGTCTCGTTCGTCGCGGTTGTGCGAACTGCTCCGGCTCCGTTGGGTCGCTGTGTTAGAGCACCGCAGCGTGCTTCCCTTTTACCTCACGAGCAGCGCCCAGCAAACCTAAAAATTCCCACTTCAGGCTCCTATCGTTGAAAGCGATCACCACCCCCCTAGACAACGTCACCAAACCAAGCTCCCTGTTACTTCCGTATAGCAATATTTTTGCGTTGGTATACTAGAATCTGGTCTATCAACAAATCTGGCGTCGGGTTTTCCCTCAAAGGACCTCCGGAAGCCGCACAAACACGGAGTCAATCTGCACGCTGTCAACCAACGGAACGAAGGTAAACAACATTTCGAGGTCTTGCTGAACACTGGTGAATTTAGGCTGTTGCCGTCGACGTCGTTGTTGGAAATGCTGTTAAGGTGAATTCCCTCCCTCGTGAAAACGAGCAGAGAACTATGAAACTCAGAAACTCACGAACAGATTTCTTCCTCGAACTGTATGTGGTGTGTTAGCTTAAGTTTATTGTGATTCGAATACCATAAATTTGTTTCCCCCAATTGGGTTGTTTTTTCCCACCCCAATTTTTATAAAGAAAGCCATTGTTCTGGGGGCAGATATAATTTTGTGTCAACTCTATTGCCAAAAGATCCTTGGTTGTTACCTTAGCTCGTAGCTTACGCATAATAATTACCTCTGTTAAGAGCTCACAACTAATCATAACTGTATTTCACCCGTGGACCAGGGAGACAATACAAAAATTTACATATTCAATTGGTAATATGCACTGACATCAACTTCTCGCTGGTCGAGTAGCTGATAAAGTATAAACTATTGAAAGTCAAAGTCAGTTTTGATCAGGTGGACCTCGAATTCTCAGATCGAGTTCTTTTAAAACCTGAGCTAGAAATAAACCTGAATGAATTAATAATGATTAATTCCCTTACAACTAAGTAATAGGACACTTAAGTACACAAGTCGTTAGTCATCCATCTTAGTATTTGTGAGTGGGATAAAAGCAATGACATTGATATATTTTATTCCTTATGCTATTTCTAACTAATGATTCAGAATATCCTGGATTTTTGTATATAATAAAAAGTAATGAAAAGTGAGTAAATGATATCAGAATTTTCATTTTTGGGTGAACAAGTCAATATTAAATGACAGGAAACGTTTGTTCCCTTTGTGTGTCAGACGTAACCCACTCCACTTCCATTTCATCACGGACTCCATTGCTCGAAAGATCCTGGCCGATCTCTTCCACACATGGATGGTGCCGGCCGTTCACGTCAACTTTTATGACGCTGATGAGCTGAAGGTTTGTGCGGCTACTGCTTTGCTCAGTAGAGCTCACTTTTTCAGCAGAATTGATGATGAAAGTATTTTTTCTCTATTCATTTTCTATGTAGGGTTTTCAAAAGATTCTTAAAGATTCTGATTCCTTAACCAAACCAACCAGCTCTGAAATGAATCACATCACTGAGTTAAAGCAGTGTTTATGAATGAATAACTTCTTATTCCTTGAATCATTGCATATTATATAGTCATAACAATCTCTGTTTACACTAGTTGCCGAGTTGGTCATTTCATACTTACTCATTTGTTTTTATTGAAAGGTAATGTACCAAAAAACATGTCATTTTTGTCAGACTCTGCTGTCTATAAAGCTTATTTTGTTGGAATGTACTACTTTAAATGCCACTAGGCAACGTTTTTTTTAGCTCTCTAATAAATGTTTTAAAAAATGTTTCACCAGGAATAACCTTTTTTTAAAAAATCAAATATGAAGTGAAAATCTGTTGTTTTTCATTATATACTACTTTTTTTTTAAAGTTTTTTTTTTTTTTTTTTTTTTTTTTAAATACATATGGCGTAGTGTATAAAGTACCTGAAAGACATACTCAAGTAAAAGTACAGATATCTTACCAGAAAATGACTTTGGTAGAAGTCACCGTTTAGAATATTACTTGAGTAAACGTCTTAAAGTATGTGATATTTATTGTATTAAAGTATTGAAGTAAAAAGTAAAGTAAAATGCAACAATGGAAAAAGAGCAAATAAAAAAACTATATTAAAATGTTCATACAAGCTTGAGTAAAAAAGCAGCAAGATTGAGTTCAGTTTTAACTCTTTCTTCTATTTTGTATTTTTGGGTAAGAATTAGAAGCACTTCATCTGGTACTTAGTGTTTTTCATTCCAACATAAGAAAACATTTATGGAATCTGCATCTGAAATAGCATTTAAATGTATTCACACAGTTTAATTGGTCTCAGAGGGGACATGGATGCATTTAAAATGCAGTTACAGATGCATAAATAGGCATAATGTTTTGTTTTTAACATAAAACGGTGAATACTGATATAAATATTAAAAGATACTTTGAATGTGAAATTAAAACCACCAGTAGGTGTCAGCAAGTGATTGTTAATGAGTGAGTCATTGAGATTCGAATGATTCATTCAGACGACTGATTCATTCAGGAACAAAGCGTTTGACTGTGTTAATGAGTGAATCACTGAATCATTTATTCAAACACCGTCCATTGCTCAGAGACACAAAACAGTGCCATGATCTTTGTTAGGAACTATTTTCGTCAGTAAAATTGAGCAAAAACAGGCAATATTATGTCTAAAATTTAAGTCACTTATTGCTTTACTGAACTTAAACTGTATAAAATGATTATTCAGCTGATATCGGCAGAATAAAACGGCTATCTTTGTGTGTGATATAGATTATTAATTGTTTAATATATGCCTAAATTATATAAATATAAACGACAGATACAGAATAATTCCATCTTACAATTTAGAATGACTTGGAATTTTGAGTTTAATAGTACTATAAATAACGTGCCGTGCACCTCTGTGCTGATGGTGTATACCCTAATTGATTACATGGAGAGCGGCACATCTTACAAAACAAAACTTACCCTCTATCGCAGACGAGCTGCTGCGCAAACCCAGACTCGGCTTGAGTTGGATAATTAGGCACTCACCGGTTGTGCGCACACTTTGCACCCATTGAGCAATTGACGTGTGTTTTTGTTTACGTGGGAAGCTCTCCCCTTGCTAAAGTTCGACAGACAACACGGATTCGTCAAGCCTGCTTTACTGCAGTCCATGGTTCTCGGAGTTGACATTGTAGCACAGGAACGAATATGCTTCGAGGCCAATTTTACTATGCCGGGAAATGTATCGGATTATAAGTATACATTTTAATTTGGAAATGTAGTGGAGTAAAAGTAAAAAGTTGGCTGAAATATAAAAACTCAAGTAAAGTACAGATACTCCCAAAATATACTTAAGTACTGTAACGAAGTATTATTACTTTGTTACGTTACACCACTGTACATACACTGAACAAAATTATAAACGCAACACTTTTTCTATGTACACAAAATACAAATATTGTTCACAAATCTGTCTAAATCTGTGTTAGTGAGCACTTCTCCTTTGCCGAGATAATCCATCCACCTCACAAGTGTGGCATATCAAGATGCTGATTAGAAAGAATGATTATTGCACAAGTGTGCCTTAGTCTGGCCACAATAAAAGGCCACTCTAAAATGTGCAGTTTTTATCACACAGCACAATGCCACAGATGTCTCAAGTTTTGAGGGAGCGTGCAATTGGCATGCTGACTGCAGGAATGTCCACCAGAGCTGTTGCCTGTGAAATGAATGTTCATTTCTCTACCATAAGCCGTCTCCAAAGGCGTTTCAGAGAATTTGGCAGTACATCCAACCGGCCTCACAACCGCAGACCACGTGTAACCACACCAGCCCAGGACCTCCACATCCAGCATCTTCACCTCCAAGATCGTCTGAGACCAGCTGCTGCAACAATCGGTTTCTGCACAAACTGTCAGAAACCGTCTCAGGGAAGCTCATCTGCATGCTCGTCCTCATCGGGGTCTCGACCTGACTGCAGTTCGTCGTCGTAACGACTTGAGTGGGCAAATGCTCACATACGATGCCGTCTTGCACTTTGGAGAGGTGTTCTCTTCACAAATTAATCCCAGTTTTCACTGTTCAGGGCAGATGGCAGACAGCGTGTATGGCATCGTGTGGGTGAGCGGTTTGCTGATGTCAACGTTGTGGATCGAGTTGCCCATGTTGGCGGTGGGGTTATGGTATGGGCAGACGTATGTTATGGACAACGAACACTGGTGCATTTTATTGATGGCATTTTGAATGCACAGAGATACCGTGACGAGATCCTGAGGCCCATTGTTGTGCCATTCATCCACGACCATCACCTCATGTTGCTGCATGATAATGCACAGCCCCATGTTGAAAGTATCTGTACACAATTCCTGGAAGCTGAAAAAAATCCCAGTTCTTGCATGGTCAGCATACTCACTGGACATGTCACCCATTGAGCATGTTTGGGATGCTCTGGATCAGTGTATATGACAGTGTGTTCCAGTTCCTGCCAATATCCAGCCACTTCGCACAGCCATTGAAGAGGAGTGGACCAACATTGCACAGGCCACAATCAACAACCTGATCAACTGTATGCGAAGGAGATGTGTTGCACTGGGTGAGGCAAATGGTGGTCACACCAGATACTGACTGGTTTTCGGACCCCCCAATACAGTAAAACTGCACATTTTAGAGTGACCTTTTATTGTGGCCAGCCTAAGGCACACCTGTGCAATAATCATGCTGTCTAATCAGCATCTTGATATGCCACACCTGTGAGGTGGATGGATTATCTCGGCAAAGGAGAAGTGCTCACTAACACAGATTTAGACAGATTTGTGAACAATATTTGAGAGAAATAGGCCTTTTGTGTACATAGAAAAAGTCTTAGATCTTTGAGTTCAGCTCATGAAAAATGGGGGCAAAAACAAAAGTGTTGTGTTTATAATTTTGTTCAGTGTAGGTAAAATAGCCATAGATGCTGGTGTGACAATAAAAATAAACAAATATAACGAGCATAAAACTATGAAACTATTGACTCCTAGACATTTGAAGTTGAAATTGAAATTTGTGTACAAAGTACTTTGAAAGTTTAAAGAGCCTGATTTGACTAAATTATCCACTGTGCTTAATGGGAATTCCATTTCTGTTTTCCAGGGTAATTTCTTTAATTGATAGATCACTCTGCAGGATTATGGTGGTTCTTCGCTGAGGATTCAGCAATTATTATTATTGTTATTTAATTTTTTTTGTCCTAAATTTATACTTTTTTTCATACAAAGAACTGTTTGCCTACCCCTACTTTCAATATTACCAATATCACAAATCATAAATTCAAAACTGTTAATAATTGCTAATCGTACAAGGGAATAATAAGCTCAGATTAATTTAACAAAGATCAGTGATAGCAATTGCTATTTCTAACAGAAATCTAATCTTTTTAACTTTTCCGGTGTTCTTTAATGTGCTTATTTATGCATCAATAATCAGAATGCAAATGTCCGACATGTAAAAATACTGTAACACTTAATTGTATGTACCACACACAGGAGAAACTATAAACCTGTTAAACATGGACAAGCCATGTTGTCCATGTTTAACATGCTCTGCTGCTTTCATTGCATATTTTCCTGAGAGAGACCAGCTCTGGCATGAGAACCATTTTGGTTAGTCCGTGTGGGAACATGCAAGACTTTTCAAAAATAATTTCAGACTTTTCAAAAATAATTAAATTTTTACTTCCAAAACCTGTAGGGCTGTGATGTTACATACATTGGTGTTCCTTTATGATTATTTGTTTCCTGCTTTTTTCTTTATTGCTGTCTTGAAGTTTTTGATTTCATTAGATTTTTTTTATATTTGCTCTTTTTGTGCTTGTCAGTCTGAGGTGTCTTGGATCCCTAACAAGCATTATTCTGGCATCTACGGCCTGATGAAGCTGGTGCTGACCAAGACGCTGCCCTCTGATCTACAGAAGGTCATTGTCCTGGATACTGACATCACCTTTGCCACGGACATCGCTGAGCTGTGGGTCGTCTTCCACAAGTTCAAAGGTATTTTTGAATTAACATTCACTTGAAATGATTAAGTGTATTTGTCATTTGTACTTCACTAATGTTTTGAATTAAATAATGCAAGAACTTTCAGAAGATTCCTATTAAAAACTGTGTGCATCCCACAGAAATACTTGCCATAACAAGACAACGTTTTGTCAGACGTGACAATCATTAATGTTCAATGAGGCATGTGTTTGCAGCTAAGATCAATAATGTCACAGATCATTCCACCAGACACTGACTGCAGCAACCACAGTCAAAGATGTCAATGATTTTAAGTAATGAATCAGTCTTTGTGACTAACTACATTTGATCTCATGCCTGAAGCTTTATCAACAGAGCAGTGGCCAGTGATTTGCATATACACACATCACCAACCAGATACGGGTGAGCGACCTGTACCAGCCTTTGACATTAGAACTTGTTGCTTAGAAACAACAACACACTCTAGTCTGGTTGAATACATTTGATTATTGTGTCTTGAAGGACGGATGCCAGGAAAGCTTGAGATGTCCTTGTCTTATTGACCATTTGTGCTGTTCTTCATGTCATGTGGTGCGACTCCCCAAACTACTTTTTTACACTCACATGTATTCAAGGTAGAGCTGCACGATTAATTATTTAAAGATCGCAGTCTCGATTCAAACACCCATGCAATCTCATTTCTAATGACAATGAATTCGACCGGGCTCTGTATTAAACCTTGGAAATATCACCCGAACATAACCATCTGCGTTCGCCCCCCGCTGCTGCTGCCACGCGAGCAGCACAGTTCACAGTTTGGGACGAAAAAGCATTCACCCCATTCAGTTTCAACTACCCGATATTTCTGTCTTCCCGTACCTTCCTGTTCGCCCGCCCTCCTGGCTGCCCGTTTCTCGTTCAGCTCTACACCCTGCCTGTGTCGCCATCACCTCACTACCGTCCTCTTTTGAACGTCACTTCACCCTCATTTGTCAGCTTGCCCCTAACCTTCCTCGCCCCTCGGCTGGCAGCCCCCTGAGCTAGTCTCCCCCATGTCAATTTGTTATCGCCTCCATTCCTTTCCGCGCATAGTTCAAACCCCACACTGCTGCTCCCCCCCGCTGCCACCCAAGCTCGTCTTCCTGCTTTCCGTCACCTGCATCCTTCACGACTCCCCGCCCCCTTTTTACATACTTTTCATCTTGTCCCCCTTGGAGTCTTAAAATGCATCGGTCCAATACATAGCCGATACTCTCCCCAATATCACCTAAATAAGAATAAAAATAAAAATCTATTTCTAATCTCAATATACAAGTATATAAACAAGATCATTGACGTTGTTCACAACACCCATGCAATCCATCATGAATACACAAAGGTCCATTGACATTGTCATTCAAAAAGAATGACTTTCCAAATTGCCTGTGAAGCTTTCCCTTCACCTACCCAGCTATTTATGCCATAGTTCAAACCATGAGCTTAGAAGCCTACGAATCATTAAATAAAGAGTAATATCACTGTGGGGGTGTTTGTGCATTTCAGGTCAGCAGGTTCTTGGTTTGGTGGAGAATCAGAGTGCTGGATACTCTGAGATGAGCAACCTGTTGGTACAGAATTCATCGGCCATGGCCAGCACTGGCAGAGGCTTTAACACCGGTACGCCAGCCAGGTTTCGAATTATCTGACTTTCCTGAAGGGGAAGACCAGTTTTAGAACATATACTAAAATTCCTAAAGAGTTTATTCATGTTTTTGTGATTTTGAACTGGGCACTATGTTATAAGTGTGAATTAGTGTAATGGGCAACAAATGATGTTGTGTGTGTGTGTTGAAGGTGTGATTCTGCTGTTGTTGGATCGTTTGAGGAAGCTAAAGTGGGAGCAGATGTGGCGGCTGACGGCAGAGAGAGAGCTCATGAGCATGCTGTCTACATCACTCGCTGATCAGGTAAACACATGAGCTCTGTTTTAATCTGCCCTGCTGTCTACTTTGATATTAACAATTTAAAGGGTTAGTTCACTCAAAAATGAAAATTCTGTCATTGATGACTACCCTCATGGCGTTATACATAGGGACCTTCGTTCATCTTCGAAACACAAATGAAGATATTTTGTATGAAATCTGAGAGCTCTCTGAACCTCCATAGACAGCAAGGATACTACCACGATCAAGGCACAGAAATGTAGCAAGGACATTGTTAAAATAGTGCATGTGACATCAGGGGTTCAACCGTAATTTTTCGAGAGCTACCGAGATACTTTTGTGATGAAAAGAAACAATAATAATATAATTTATTCAACAATTCTTCTCCCTGAGTTACCGTCTTTGATAATGTTCTGGGATACTCTCCGAAATGGCAAAAGACGGTAACTCGGGGAGAAGAATTGTTGATAAATAAGATAAGTAAATAATATAAATTAAGATTTGTGGGTAAATAATCAGGACCATTTAATCAAGGTGATTTAGAAAATTAAGAAAAATTTTGCTAAAAGGTCTAATAAACTAGCAGCCGTAGAGTAATTTAGAATAACTTTGTGCCTGCAGGACATCTTCAATGCTGTGATCAAGCAGAACCCATTCCTGGTGCACCAGCTGCCCTGCTTTTGGAATGTGCAGCTGTCGGATCACACCCGCTCCGAAAAGTGCTACAAAGATGTGTCCGACCTCAAGGTGACATCACTGTGGAGCTGACACAAACAACAATTTGACAAACAACAATTTTATGATTAGCTGTCAGGACAAACACCTCGTATATACATGTGTGCTTAATGTAGAAATGTTTCTTCTACAAAAAGAAACACAAGCAGTTCAGTTTGAGACAGAGGTCAAGCATGGTCTACATTTGTGAACTTCTGCATCTGATTGTGCAGGTGATTCACTGGAACTCTCCGAAGAAACTGCGTGTAAAGAACAAACACGTGGAGTTCTTCAGGAATCTCTATCTGACATTTCTGGAGTATGATGGGAATCTGCTGAGGAGAGAGCTCTTTGGCTGTCCCAGCGAAACAGACCACAACTCAGAGAATGTGAGTTTCACTGCACTGTGCTTCATGTGGCAGAGGTCTGCAATGATTCCTTTGTTCAGGCAGCATGATGGAATAACACTTGTTTTCTTAATATCCTTGCAGCTCCAAAAGACCCTGTCTGAGCTGGATGAAGATGACCCATGTTATGAGTTTCGTCGGGAGCGCTTCACAGTCCACCGCACACATGTCTATTTCCTGCACTATGAGTACGAACCAGCCTTAGATAACACTGACGTGACACTGGTGGCCCAGCTGTCTATGGACAGGTAAGAAAACATACTTGCATTTACTTTCTATAAAGACACCAATAGCGCACAAATCACCTCACCAACAGATATTTAATACATAATGCTAAAAGGAGGCTTTGAGGATATTTGGGTTAATTTATACAAGTTAAGGTCAATCGACAACATTTGTGGCATAATGTTGATTAACAAAAAGTAATTTCAGTTTGTCCCATGTTTAAAGGTCCCATATTGTCAAAACTGAAATTTCCTGACCTTTTTCATGATAACTGAGGTCTAGGTGCTATGTAACTACCATATAAGTTTCAAAACAGTCAATCCACAGTCAAATGCTCACAGGCTGGTTAAAATCATGATTTTACAGTGGATTTAGGTCTTGTCTTTTTGTTGCTAACAGTTTTTCTGATCTTATTAAAGGAAAATGCATTTTAGTGCATTTAAAGGAGCATGCACTAAAACAGGTTACTGAAAACAGAGCTGATTTTGACAGGGTAAAAAGGGTGTTGTTTTACACTACCATTGAGAAATTTTAACCAAAGTATGTTATAGACTTTTCATTAAGACCCTAAAGAATCATATCATCTTGTGGAAAATTGCCATCTGCAATTTGTGAATCCTTTAAAATAAAGTGTGACCAAAAATACAACTGGACAGAGAAGCTTACCTGTGCATACGCATCTACTTTCCTTCAGACTTGTTGACTTGACAACACACAATAATTGTCCCTTTTGTGCTCTTTAGACTAATTCACACTACACTGACAGACAGACCAACACCAGATTTTTGTATGTTATTTTTCAAACATTCCATGATCTGATGTTCAGTCAGTGAAAAAAACGCTGACCAATGACAACAGTATTTTCTGAGACAGTTACCGTATCATTGCTTGAAAATCTCATAATGTGAACACTAATAATATTGTTATACACCAGCTCGCTATCATGCTGTCAGTTGAACTTATGGAATATTCCTTGAGTAAGACTTCAGCCGGGTCCTTAATTGCATTCTGTTTTTCAATTGTATCGTAAATTCATAAACAATATTTCTGGAATGATTCTTAATAAAATTGGCAGTTATTTTAAATAAGTCTATATAGGGAGCCCTCACATGTAACTATTGCGGTGCCACAAAAAAACAACAACAACTTTTGTCTATGTAAAGTGCTTATTTAATTTTATTTTTGTGTGAAATTTTCTTGTGCACATGTGAAAGACGGTTTCACGTTAAGGGTTCTGTATTTTCTAACATGACTGATTATATAATATAAATATTGTTGGTGTTTTAATTGGATGTTTTTTAAGATTTTAAAAGCTTTCAAAGGTCCTTAATAACATGACTGATAATATAATATAAATATTGTTGGTGTTTTAATTGGATGTTTTTGAAGATTTTAAAAGATTTCAAAGGTCCTTAATGACAAATGTTACTTTAGGGACTTCATAGATATGGCCCAAAATGGTTCATCTAATCATAAGTCCTACAGTTTTGTTGATGCAAAGGAAATTGAATATTATTTTAACTGAATAAACATGCAACTGTAACAGTGGCTGTGTTAATGTTGTAAATGAACACTGAGATTAGTTTGCTGCTAAATGAACCACACTGTATCCTATAATCTACTTCTGATCATACTCAGTGGCATTCACGCTTTGGGCTGAACTCATTTAAATTAAGCTGCTTTGTCATCATTAATCACACTAATGACATTAACTGGCAAATTGCTTCTGGAAATAAACCTGATTCAAATGTATTGAGTCAAAGCTTCACAGATTTTGTGATCAGTGTAATGAGCGTTGGTTGTTTAGTCAGGCATGTATGGGCTACTCCAGAATCCCAGATAACCTACGCATCAGTCAGTGCCAGTGGCAGAGGGTTATCGTCCTTGTCAACACTGTGGGATACAATTCATTGTCATCTTTGAGGGCATAACCTCTTTGACAGCCAAGTTACAGCACTCAAGGGCAATAAGGCTGTCAGAGTAGATGCCACATCTAGTTTGACTTGAATGAAAGTGAGGCTCTGAGGGACAGAATTGCAGTCCATTTAGTATGTTAAACTATTGTGTATACTTTTCCACAGTTTTGAGATAACCTGGAAATATTAGGGTATGATCAGGTCTGAAAACTCTGTAGCGATTTATATATATATTTTTTAGTTATGCTCAGTTCTGAAGAATCTTTTTACTATACATGAATAAAAATTTGAATGCTCTATAAAATTATTTATTGGTACACCAATTAACTTGCCGCACAAACTTAATATGCTGTATCACAATGAACCACACTATTTTTTCACATTATGTGAAATAAACGTAAAGTTATCAATAACAGTTTTTTACTATGTAAACACCATAAGGTACGTAGGAATGATATGCTGACAAATAAGAGAAATATATCCAGTATGAGCTCCAAAACTGCTCACGTCAGCACCAGTGCTTTTGTCATTGAAGCAAAAGGATATAAACCAAATGTGTGTTGCTTCAGACCCACTGTATAAAATTGTATATATGATATATTTTTGGTCAGTTACTGGAGTGTTTCTTTGTTCCAGACTTCAGATGCTAGAGGCCATCTGTAAACACTGGGAAGGGCCCATCAGTCTGGCCCTCTACCTCTCAGATGCTGAAGCCCAGCAGTTCCTGCGATACGCTCAGGGCTCTGAGGTCCTGATGAGCAGGAGCAACGTGGGATACCACATAGTCTATAAAGAAGGCCAGTTCTACCCTGTTAACCTGCTGCGTAATGTTGCTATGGGGCAGGTCAACACACCCTATATGTTTCTGTCGGATATTGACTTTTTGCCCATGTATGGACTCTATGAGTACCTCAGGTGAGAAAAGCTAAATTTACATTGGTAAAACATTGTTGGTCAATTTTGCTTTCATCTCACAACTGATACCCATAATTTTCATAGGAACGGAGTAAATTCTGGTACTGTCACTTTAAGGGGAGAAAATCGTACACAGATCTGCAACTCAAAACAAACTCTGTAGTGCATGTTTGCTTCAAACAAAGTATAGTAAGATACTAAGTGAATGCTATTGTATCTGATGAAAGCTGATTGGAAAACTCATTTTGCTCTGAAATCGGAAGAAATACAAGAGTTTCAACCCATGTACTGTATATTAAAGCATGTTTTTCATTTTTGGTGCCAACAAAATGTTCTTAGGTTGTGAACAAGAGTACAATCCATTCCACAAGTAATCCATCTTGTTTCTGTCTCAGGAAATCGGTTGTTCAGCTTGATATGGGGAACACTAAAAAGGCTCTTGTGGTTCCGGCATTTGAAACTCTGCGTTATCGGCTGTCCTTTCCCAAATCAAAAGCAGAGCTCCTGTCACAGCTCGACATGGGCACTCTGTTCACATTCAGGTGATTACTCTTAAGAGTTTTTGAGAAAAAATCAAAGTAATTCAAAAGTAATGGCAGATGAGATTTTCTCTGATGTGACGGAATCATTCATGATTTTTTATATCAGTTAATATAAATTATTTGATTGAACCAACCAATCTGAATAGTATTTATTAATGAATTTATTTAGAAAATTCTTGACAGTTTTACTTAATAAAGTTAATATTGACTTAATAAAGTAATTTGTAATTTGCTTGTCCACAGATATCATGTCTGGACAAAAGGTCACGCTCCAACAGACTTTGCCAAATGGAGAACTGCTACAACACCATACCGAGTTCAGTGGGAGGCCGACTTTGAGCCGTATGTTATGGTCAGAAGAGAAAGCCCAGAGTACGACCGGCGCTTTGTGGGGTTTGGGTGGAATAAAGTAGCTCACATCATGGAGCTGGACGCTCAGGTAACCCTTATATTCATTAAAGGAATAGTTCACCCAAAAATTACAGTTTGCTCACCCTCAGGCAATCCAAGATGCAGATGCGTTCTTTTGTCATAGACATTTTGCATTCATTACTTGCTCACCAATGGATCCTCTGCAGTGAATGGGTTGCCGCTGATGGCACAAAGGTGAGAAGAACCTTCACAAACAATCCTTAAAGGTCCCATATTGTCAAAACTGAAATTTCCAGGCTTTTTTCATGATAAATGAGGTCTAGGTGCTATGTAACTACCAGATAAGTTTCAAAACAGTCAATCCACAGTCAAATGCACACAGCCTGCATAAAGTAGCTGTGATTTTTCACGAACCGTTGTGACTTCTGTAAAAAGGTGATGTCAGAACTACTCAGTCACCACCTTCAGTCACCACCCCGAGCACTGCACACCGTCTGTTAAATCAAATAAACATGACGTTTACTCAGTTAACGCACTTTATTCCTTTCATCACTTCGCTCACATATCCAACACCGTTCAACACGGTTCCTCTACAACAATGCCCCCTTTTTACCCACGCGCTCACCTTTGAACCAGCGCATGCGCTAACCTCATTTTTAACCCGGAAGAACCTTCTTCCATGTGAACAGAGTAGGGAGGAAATAACATGTTAACAATCTCCCTATACTTTAAACAAAGAAAATATAAATAAAAAAAACATACAAAACAAAGATTAGTTACCAAAAAAAATTGAAATGTATATCCGATTGAAAATATTGAGTTTTTTTTTTTTCCCAAATAAACCTCTTTCCGCTCCTTTTTTTATTTTTTATTAATAAGTGTCCCCAGTCCTTAACCAAGCGCTTTCAATAACATCAGGGCCGACGCTCCTTTTTTTGTAAGTCAGCGAGTTCAGTTTTTGTGTCCGACCAGAGTACCTTCTTGATTCTCTTACTCTGTATGAGCTCCTTTATGGTGCTTATTTCCAGTCGAAGACGTTTCTCAGAGACCTGTTTTTTTTGACTTAAGTGCATCAAACAAAGAGTGGTTGTCTGTCACACAGATCAACGGAGGAGTATTCAGCTCAGCATTTCCAGTAGTAAGTTCAGAAAAGAGAGTCAGAAAAATGGCATTATCTATTCCATCTGACAGGGCCAGAGTTTCCCCTGCCAGAGTACTCCTCACCACACGTCTAATTTTCTTAGATTGCCAACAGAGAGGAGAAAACTTCCCTCCTCCTCCCATGAGACCAATCAATGTCCCCCCCCTGTGTGCCCCTATCAGGGAGATTTCCAAGGGAAGCATCACTGAAAACAACAAAGTTTAGAGCATCACTGTTTCCCAAATGTTGAAACCTGAGAGTCACCTTTTCAGATTTAAGCTTTCTAATGACCTTATTTGTCTCGTGAATAGACTGGACTGTAGCATACTTTATATTTGATGCTAAACTGCATACATCAAACATAATGTCTGGTCTGGTTTGTTTTGCAACCCACAGTATTTGTCCTATTTTTGACCTAAGCTGCTCTTTTTCAGTCTCATTAAGAGAGGCATCCCTCTGCACTGCACCTGCTACTTGCAGTCGAATAGGCTGTAGGTTTTCAATGTAACTATGCTGATGTACATGAACTACACCATTAATAGTAACAAAGTTCATTCCCACATAGCAGAAATGTTCATGTTCCTCACGTCCAACATGTAATACAGTAACACTTTAGTGTAGGTATCACATCTGTTGAGAAGTTTTGTGAGCCTGCCCAAAGAAAATCATCAACATGACATGCGAGTACTCCAGTAACCTTACACTTTTCATCCAACCAATAGAATACTGCTGGATCTACTTTAGACATTTTACCACCTGTACTCAGCATGATTTCTTTCACTTTGTTGTACCAATACAATGATGCTTCTGCAAGGCCGTTAACACACTTGTTTAGTTTCCATAGAACATTTTCTTTTCCTGCTTCAGGAGGGGGCCGGACATAGATTTCTCTGGACAACTGCATGCCCTGCAAGAAAGCAGATTTGATGTCCATAGAATGGACTTGCCACTTATTTTGACAGATTACAGCTAATAACAGCCTAAGAGAGTCAGAAGCACAGGTTGGAGAATCTTTCTGCAGCTCGTGAATATTAAGCTCTTCAAAACCTCTGGCTACGAGTCGCGCTTTGGGCACAATACCATTCAGAGTTTCTTTGAGACTATAGACCCATCTAGTAGAGACACACTTTTGACCTGCATCATCAACTTCCTCAAAAACATTGTTTTTGTACCAATTCACCATTTAATCCTGTTTAGCTGCATCAAATGAAATATACTTTGTTATGAGTACATCAGCCTCTCTATCAGTTGATTCAATGTGAAGATTATCAACACATGACATATCCACTGACTCTTTTTGCCCACCACTGCCATAATTTTCAACATGTTGCAGATTGAACCAGTTTTTATATTTTCCAGAGGCTTTGCCTGGTCTGCATAAATCCTTGGCTCTCTGTAGACCACCACAGTCCTGATTCATAAATGTTACAGTCTGTCCTGTTTTTAACTTTACACCAGCAGAAGAGACAGGATTACCACACACATCGTGATCTGTTTCAGGTTGTGTCATTCTAGGATAAACCACTTCTCTTGTATTAACCTCCCTGTCGCTGATGTTTTCTTGTTCACTGTCTGTGTTTTCTTCACTATCTGAGCTATCTGCTGCATTGTTTAAGCTGCCTTTTTCACTTGGTACCTGGCTGTTGTCTTGTTCATTTTGCTTATCTTGAGATTCCTGATCCTGTGTGTTTGTTTTACAGAGCCTGGATTGATGTACTCTTAACAAGAGTCCCCCCATGTCTTACAAATATAACAGCTCCATCTTGACCAATAACTACCCCTGGTCCCTTCCATTCAGGACAGTCTGCTCTTTTGTAATATACCTTGTCTCCTGTCACATACATGTCATCTGTGGGCCTAAGCTGCCTACATAGTGCCCTTCTTATTCACTCAGAAGACTCTGCTTCTGTAAATGCTTTCCTAGAAGCATGTAAAGCAGAAATGTGTTCTCCCACTTTAGCACTCACAGTGGTACCTTCTAGAGCAGGCAATTTATCAACTACTACAGAAGGAAGGTTAGGATTCTGTCCAAACACTAATTGGTATGGACTGTAGCCATGAACATTCAACATACTGTTCTTAGCCATGAGGGCCCAGTCAAGGGCAGTGTGCCAGTCACATCCATTTTCTCGTTTGACCTTCAGGATGATCTCGGTGAGTGTTTGGTTAGGTCTCTCGAGTAGTCTGTTGCTCCAGGGACTGTATCCAGCTATTGTTCTTGTCTCTATGTTAAAGTTTTCAGCCATGTCTCTGATTTCTTGGTTGTTGAATTCCCCTCCATTATCACTGTACAGCTTCTGGGGGGCACCATGGACACTTATCCAAGTTGACAATTGCAGATGACTTCTTTGTTTTCACAATGTTTCCGGCGCTGATATGCGTAAAGTGGTCGATGATGTGAAGATACCATACACCAGGTTCTAACTCATGTAGATCCACTGCCACTGTCTCGTTATATTCTGAAGCCATGGGCAACCCCACAGCAGGCTTTGGCTTTGTCCTCTTGTACTTTTGGCATATTTCACAGTCATATACTATTTGTTGTAGAATAGTAAAACATTCTTTGTCCTTATTTCCTGAACTGTGAATGAGCCTGTCTGCCGATGCGTGACCAAACTGTTTATGGAGCTTCAGAAGGACTTTCTCATCTGGAGACATATTTTCTGTCCCTGTTAGAACTTCCTCTTCAGTTTGATCTTTTTTAGTGTCTTTGTCTCTGATATCGACACAGTAATGTCCAGAACTAGTAAATTCAAGAGGAATAGATTGTTTGAACATCACTGCACTGTACTTTTCCATGTCCAAAATAGTCCCTGCTTTTTTCAGTGACGTTTTACTCCGCAGGAGTGGAATGTCAACCTTGACAACTTCTGTTTCAATTAGGCATTTTGTCAGTCCTATTTTAGCTGGTAATTTCAAATTTCTTGTGGAATATACCAAATTCCCATCTCCGAAGCGAAATGGTCTGCAACTGCGAGTTTCTGTTTGCATCAACTGGTTCACTTGATCTTGAGTGAGGTCATCAATATAGATATACAATTATGTAGTCCGCCATGGAAACCGAACTATTCTTTGTTATTCCATCAAAATAAGAATACACGTCATATGCGCGATCCTTTTCCTCTTTTAGGAACACATCGTCCAGCTTAGCCATCAGCATTGCCATACCATTATCACTGTCTAAATCCTCCGCAGGTATTTCCATCGCCGTTTCACGGGCTCTCCCCTCAAGCCCCAAGGCAACAGCGAGGGCTTGTTTCTTTTTGTCGAGTTCGGTAACCCGCGTCCAGATATTAACTTCATTTTTCCAACACTCGTATGGCCTGGTTTCATCAAATTTCGGCGGAACTTTATAACTAGCTGCCATCCTTCAACCATCCTCTGCTACCATGTTAAATCAAATAACGACATTTACTCAGTTAACGCACTTTATTCCTTTCATCACCTCACTCACATATCCAACACCGTTCAACACTGTTCCTCTACAACAACGCCCCCTTTTTACCCGCGCGCTCACCTTTGAACCAGCGCATGCGCTAACCTCATTTTTAATCCGGAAGAACCTTCTTCCATGTGAACAGAGTAGGGAGGAAATAACATGTTAACACCGTCCCACTCTCCTTTTGCCAAACCCCCTGACAACATCGCGTCCATGCCATTGCTGAGCAACAACAACAACAACAACACGGAAACATGTCGAGAAAACGCTGTTCAGTCTGGATGTCAGGAAACGACATCATTGCACAGTAGGGCTGTGACGGTCGCTGTGACAATCGCGCCACCAGTGGTAATGCACATGACATCACACACTCTATAACAAGCATAATACAAAGTTTTGTATACAAGTGTAATAATAGTAACAGTTGCAAATTGTTTTATTTAGACTATAAGTCTATGCTAATTCATAAATTACCTCAAACGCCATACACGGCGTTTGATCCTTTAGATTGGCAGGTTTGAGCACAGGAAAATACAGTACAGAATACAGAAACCAAATACTACATCGCCAATCTGGAATAATTTCCATTCATGTCACCCATCTGCATTTGTACAAGTGTCTTCAAGTTCACGTGATCGCAAACGCTCGGCTGGTCAGGTTTGTATTTACTGCACTCGGTGTTTGAAAAAAAAAACATGAATTACTATTCTGAAACATCCTGTTGTAAGCGCATTTGAGGAGGTGGTTGGTTGTCTCCTGTCATCGCCGATTCGGGGTCTGACTTCGGCTCAAACATGTAAGGCCGAACAACATTTCCCTCAGCAGTGACCATCATTACCGGTGTTTCTATTGACATTACTTGTGAGTATCACACAGCAGGCTACAGCATACATAGTTACCTGTGGTTGGCCTGGCCGTGCGTCACTCAGAAAACAACAGGCCAATCAGAAGAGAGGCTCAAGAACATTAATTAGACAGGCCAAAATCGACCTGTTCTTTGCAGATCTCCTGAGAGAGGAGCTATAAAAAATATATTGAGATGGTTTTTGGTACTTATACTGCAAATATATATTCTTAAGGACTGTCAAGACTTAAAATAAAACTCCAGAAAGGTGTAAAATATGTGACCTTTAACTAATCCACACAACTTCAGTTCATCAGTTAATGTCTGGTGAAATGAAAATTGCAGTTTTAATAAAATCCACAAGCCTTTTTAACTTCAAATCGTTGCTTATCTAAAATACGATTCCTCTATCCATAATATTGCTTTCTCTAGTGAAAAAGTTGTCTCATCTGAGTCAGGAGAGAAATATATACAGATCAAGTACTGTTTACAAGCAAAAACAGTCCAAAGGCTCAGCTCTAAACAAACATGGTGCATTTTGACAGAAGGGATTGACTTGGGGTGGTGGTTTAAACGTCAAAACACTTGATGATGGATTTGTTTCTTACAAACAATGCTTTTCAATTTACAAGATGTTAATGATAGATATATTAATGATAAATTCTAATCGTTTTTATCAGCTGTTGGAACTTTATGCCGAGATCCATTGGTAAGCAAGTGATGTAATGGTTAATTTATCCAAATCTCTTCCGATATAGAAACAAAATATTGAATCGCTTGAGGGTGAGCAAGTTTTCAACATATTTTAATTTTTTTCATCAACTGTTCCTTTAATGGACCTTTTTCACAAATTGCAATGATGCATTTTGACTGTTATTAACATCATAAATGTAGCAAAGGGTTTTTATTGTCTCATTTTTTTTAAATTTACTGTACATTTATAACACTATATTTTGTGATATAAACTTGCCATTAAATTACAGAAACTAGTTAATGCTGCTGTGTGAGTGTTTCTAATACTCTTAATACTGAGGGAATTATGACAAATTTGACATCTTTCTCTTTTTACAGTGTGATCGAACTATTACTATAACACAAAAATATTTTGTGTAAGTGTTTATGTGCAATTTGAGGTGGCAGTCAGAATTGAGTGTGAACTGAGAACTGTTCTTTTTAGTGGATGAATGGTCATGAATCAGTCAGTCTTGAACTCATGAGTTATCAGTCTAATGACTCCCTCAACAACTGAATTGGATGAACAACTCAGAACTGTTCTTAAAAGAATCTTAAAACTAGTGCTGTCAAGCGATTAATCGCATACAAAATAAAAGATTATGTGTATATAATATATGTGTGTGTACTGTGTAAATTTATATGTATAAATAAATACAAATGCACGTATATAATTTAAGAGACAAATGTGTTATATACTAAAATATATTTATATAATATAAATTCTGGAAATATAAACAGATACATTGTAAGTAAGGTAAATATTTCAAAATAGTTACTGTATATGTGTGTGTATATATACATGTATATGCACAGTACACACACATATTATGTAAACAAAGTTTTATTTTGTATGTGATTAATCGTTTGACAGCACTACTATGTATACATATAAAACCATTCAATTATATCTATATATAATATCATATACTTAGTAGTGCTGTAAAACTATACTACTATATATACACTACTACTATTAAAGCAAATGTCCTAAACAAATCCGCAGTGTAATTGAGTGAAATGATTCCTATCTTCAGTCATTACATGATCTTGAACTATGAATGACATTTTTTGTAATATTTTATGCTTTGTGATATAAGGCTGCATTAAATAAATCTCTGACTGATCTTTCAGCGTGCTAAATGTTGTTTGTTGTGTATTTTCAGGAGTACGAGTTTGTGGTTCTGCCCAACGCCTACATGATCCACATGCCTCACGCGCCCAGTTTTGACATCACCAAGTTCCGCTCGAACAAACAGTACCGTGCTTGTCTGAAGACGCTGAAGGAGGAGTTTCAGCAGAATATGTCTCGGCGCTACGGTTTCGCCGCGCTCAAATACATGACAGTGGATAACAACAGCTAGCCGAGCACATTGTTCAGCAAACCGATAAGATAACTGCCATGAGCTGATGAAGGAGTGCTGTGTGACAGCGCCTTTATGGATGCGTTCAGTGAAACTGAGATTGCAGGGTCATTAGGAGGCACGGCTCGTGATCATCCATTCATTCAGGGATCCGATAACACGTTTATCAGTGGTGTTTGACAAAGGTGCCGAGAAATAAACTGCTGATTAGAAGTCATTGATGAACGTTTGTGAAAAGGCAAGCAGATCCTACAAATGGCAACTTCTAGAATAAATAAGGTCTGTTGTTACTTATAAATGATGGACAACAACACTGATGCACTTCAGATTAAAGCCTTGAATCTGCTTGTCTATATATCTGTTTATCTTTGTTTGTCTATCTAGCTCACCCATTTATCAATCCTTTCTGTTTAGTGTTCTCCCTCTATCTCTGTTTCTATCTCACTTTCTATTCATCCCTACAATCAGTTTATCTGTCTCTACCTGTCTGTCTAACAGTGTGTTTCGCTGTCTATCTACCAGTATCTTTATATCTACATCTATATCTGTCTGTCTAACAAACTCTCCATCTATCTAACAATCTGTCTAAGTTTGTCTGCCTCTAGCTGTCTATATCTCATTCTGTTTGATGTCTATAGAAGTCTTATCTAACAAACTTTCTGTATCTCTATCTATATCTTTCTGTCTAACAGACTGTCTAACCATCTCTCTTCCTGTTTTTCTGCCTATATCTGTTTAACATTGTTAAACTATCTATCTCGATCAAACTATATCTAAGCATCTGGCTATCGCTCTTCCATTTTGTCTGGCTATATCTTTAACAATGTCTATATTTTCTGTCTCATTATCTAACAATCTGTCTGCATCTCTCTGTCTCTTTCCTTTTAACTATCCATCTATATCTCAACAGTCTCTTTATCAAACAATCTGTCTATAACGGTATTTTTTTTTCTGGGCGTTTTTTTGGTGTGCCTTTATTATGATAAGACAGATCAGATCTGACAGGAAGCGAAGTGGGAAAGAGAGAGGGAGGCGGGATCAGGAAAGGTCCTCAAGTCGGGATTCGAACTCGGGACGCCCATAGTGCTGTATGTTGGCATGCTGCCCACAAGGCTATTGGCGCAGACAACAGTATTTGTTTAACAATGGCTATATTTGTCTGTCTAACAATCTGTCAGTTTATATCTGTCTGTCTAACAATCTGTCAGTTTATATCTGTCTAGCAAACTGATGAACAATCTAACTATATCTCTGTCTATCTTCTTATATACTTCTTATATATTTATATACTCTCTCTTGCTCTCACTCTGTCTTTGTGATCTGCCTGTCTAACAATCTGTTCATATCTTGTTCATAGGTTGTCTGTCTTTCTTATATCAAAAAATTGCTCTAACAGTTTACAATTTACTCTCTCTCTCATTCTTATTCTCTTTCTCTCGATTCAAGGTTTCTTTCTCAGTGTTGACAGTTGTTGTGTGTGGTGAAGTAGCTGGATAATGTGTTCATTCTCAGTGCAGAGAATGCACTTTCTGCACTTTCTTTCTCAGTGCAGATGAACAAATGTTATAAACAGGGATCTTCATTCATCGGACTGGCAATAATACGTAATGAGAGGCCAAAGTGAACACTTTATTGACACATTAGAGATGGTTATTTAAGTGTTACTGACTGTCATTCTCCATCAGAGGGCATCCACACCACACTAACAGACTTATGCACTTAAATACAGGCTTAATTAACAGACTTATTCTTTTTTTTTCATAATTTGTTAAAGTTAGTGGAGTTGATGCTGATGTAGTAGCAGAATGTGTCATGGGTGTGTTTTGTAGTTACTTTGTACGCAGACTATCAGCCAACAACATGTCTGACTCAGGCTCCTGTTGATATTTTGCCTTTTTTGCCACGCTGACAGCACACAAACTCAACATTGCCGAGACATCTATGTATTAGTTCTCATATGCCATGCATCTCTAAAACGTTTCCCGTCTGATGTTATACTGACATTCAGCAGTTTATCACATTTATGATTGTGAATTTTTGTGAACCAGATATTTGGAAGATGTTTGTACACAATATTTAGAACTTGATGCGTTCTTCAACAGGCATCTCGGCAGCGTACATGTGTATCAATGAAGTGCTTTTAATAGGCTACAGTCTGTGTTGTGTGCATTACAGTATGCCTATGTGAGATCATCTTTAGAAGCTGACCTCACCCACAGGACTGCTGCTTTATTTTGTGTTATTTTATTGGTTGGAACGGACCATAGACCGTTCATGCTAATGTTCTATAGAGCCCCTTGTGGCAAAGCTGAGAACGCACTTGCACTTGCATTGCATTACCAATTGCATTGTGATAATTTTTGGAAGAAGTGTTTGTTTACATACTTGCTTGGAGTAAGTTGTGGGCCTAATACGAGCAGATAAAAAAAAAAAAAAGAATCTGTGAAAACAACGCAGTGAATGCTACTCATATTCAGAATTACAGGTCCATTAGAACAGACCTGGGCTAGTTGTCAAATTCTTTTCTTTTTCTTTTTTTACTTTAGTGACTATTTCTCAGGGTGGGTTTATTTTTAAAGTCAGTTTCTGTATAGACATAAACCATAAAGTCTAGAGAAAGCTATTATTAGCTACTATATTTTCACCGGTACTGTCCTGGAAACAAAAACAGTTCAAATTCAACACAGATTCAATACAGGGGCATGTTGTCACACTGTATGAAGTAATGTGTTAGGCTGATAAATGCCTTTTCTTCTTAAAGCATTTTTACACACATATACACACAAAAACCATTAAAAAAACTACAAATGTCATTGTACTTTTGATTTTACTTGTTCAACCTGTATTACAAAATTACAATATTCCCTGTGACAACTAGCCCCAGTCTCCTGTATTTACTACTGAGAAGTAAAACCAGCAGATTAAGTTAATAATGGACAACATTTATGTGTGACCTTTCTGAAGTAAAATCTTCTGAAGGATACTATGTTCCAACCATCCAGTTTGTTTTGCATTCAGTTGGAAACCGTCCATGTCACTGTACTAAATAAAGTGCTGATATGTTCTGATGTGGAAGCCTTATGCCCTTCTGTGCATACAAGTTTCATAGGTGGCAGTGTTACTACTGATGTTCTGAGCGCTCAATGAGATGGTTGCTTTGAGCGGTGTCATTATTTTTCAGTACTTTCTGAGGTTGTACGTGAGTACTGATGTGCTGAGCTGTATGTGCACACTAGCTGATTGATGTGTGTGTGTTTAATATGAATATAAACAGCCACATGTGCAGGATAACACTGATAAAACTGCTTATGAATTAAATTGTGTCATGTCTTTGCTGCTTATTTTACTGTCGCATACATGATGTTACATTGCAAAACAATGTTTTTCAAACAAATGCAGGACACCATTTGAATATTTCAAGTCAAGTCAAGTCACCTTTATTTATATAGCGCTTTTAACAATACAGATTGTGTCAAAGCAACTGTACAGCATTAATTAGGAAAATAGTGTGTCAATAATGCAAAGTGACAATAGTAAACACTCATTTTTCAATTAAAGGCAGTTCATCATTGAATTCATCAGTAACATCAGTTATGAATTTTAAATATAATTGGAAATCACATAAGAACAATTTATTGTCAGCTAATTAGAAAACAGCAAAACTCAATGTCGCAACAATAGACTGTAAATTACATTCTAAATTATGCCTTTAGAATTTTTCTTATAGTATTTCTAAATACAAATGCACTTTAGAGAGAACATGTTAGAGAAAACAGACAATTTAATAGAACATTATAACAAATATGAATATAGTTGCGATGTTATAAAAAGGGACACTGTGGTTTATTATTATTTAACAGAAAATGCTTAAAGTATGCCAATCACTACTATTATTATTATTAGCAATATTGATAACTATTAATAACTATGTATTAATATTTATTAAGCCTGTATACCAAACACATTCAGTACATCTAGCAAACTATTAATGTAATACAAGGTTCAGACACAAGAGGGGAACACGAGCACAGAGAATCTAAATAAAAACATGAAAGAAATGTCATGACAGTTTCAATTGCCTTTTGTTTGTTTTTTTTTATTGCAAAAAACATACAATAAGGCAATACAAGATCGTAAGAAGATCCTCAAGAACAGAGCACCAATCCAAATGAAAAAAAAAAACATGAAGAGAGAAAAGAAAGAAAGAAAAAGAATGACACAATAGGGTCTACTAATAATTTAAATTTCTGCAATAAACCAAACAGTCTCCTTCCAGATTTACATTTTAACAGTCTTACAGATTTACAGTACATCCAAAATTCCTTTTGAAAAACAAAAAACAATGGCTTTGTTTTAAGGCACTTACATTTATGAATATAACATTTACCCAAAATGAAAATATTATTCAGTACAACTTGAGTATGTACATCTTCCATTATTAGACCAAAAATTATATCATTTTTAGAACATTGAGAAGACAGCTTCATTGAAACTTTAAGCCACTTGACTGTATCAGACCAAAAGGCTCTACTGAATGAACAGTCGTTTCAATGTCAGCATCACAAAAGGTACAATTATTGTGATCAATATTAAATCTATATCTAAGAAACTCTAAAGATGGGTAGATATCATTAAAATTTTTAAAGTGTACTTCCTTGGCTTTGGGGGGATGGGAGGAGAGATAAAATGTTCTTAATTTACAAATAGAGCTTGGGGAAAAAGATAATTCACGTTATTCGAATAGCTGATGTGGAAGTTATTCGTGGGCAGTAAAGTCCTTATTATTTATTAGAAAATGTTTAAGCCAATTTATCTTGAAAGTTCCATTCATACAGTCAAAGTCTATGGCCTGCAACCCCCCTTCTTTGTAATCCTTCACTAGTGTCCCTTTTTTAACATAATGAGCTTTTCTCTTCCAAATGTAATTAAAATTCATCTGATTAATTAACTTAATTTTCTTATTAGAAATGGGAAGGGATCCTGCAGGATAAATGCATCTAGACAGAGATTCCACTTTTGTCAATAAAATTCTTCTAAATATAGAAATGTCTCTCTGCATCCATCTGTCCATTCTGGCCTTACATTCATCAATTCTATTAGATATATTAAGTGATTCACTTACTTCTTTATCTTTAGTAAGTAGAATAACAAGATATTTGATCCTAGATTTAACTGGTACATTGAAAGAATCTCAGCTCACACAAATTTGCAATGTCATTATTTCACATTTACTTAAATTAAGACATAAGCCCGAGGCACTAGAAAAGTTATTAATAATTTGGAGAGTTTTTGGAACCTGATCAGTGTAGCGTCTAGATCAACCAGACACACAAATTTTTTAGTTATATTTAACAAATACACTGTAACACCCCATAGTCAACAAACCAATTACGGGGGTCGATGGACCCTTCTCCCAAAATGCATCTAACACCTCAGAAAGGCAGAACAGGCCTCTGGTTCCAAGGCAACCAACGCAGATATCACTGGGTTTATTGCCCAGAGGAATGAGAGCAGAGAGACTCTCACTGCATTTTCCATAGGAAGAGACACAATGCACAGTAGAAATGGACATTTCTACTAATTAATTAATAGGAAAACCTTTCTTTGAATGAACACACATATCCTTCAGGTCATTGTGTATACCATTACTGTTCTTGTATATTGTCTGTTGTATTGTACGCTGTTTTATGCATGTTATGATGGATCACTAGCTAATATAACCTCCCCTATATCATGTTTGGTCTCTATGAATTAATCTTTGGATGATCTAATTGAGAGTGCATATTACATGCTGATACCTATGAAACATATGAATGTTCTAAGAATCTTTACTAGTTTGTGCATCAAGCATGGTATTTTGCATATGTAATTCGACTGGGGGTTGGAGACAAAGAGTCATAAACTTTGCAGTATTTCCAAACTCCGTTTGGAATTCAGCCTTTCTCATGGACACGCTCAACCTGAGAGGCCTGATCTTGTCAGACCTTAAAGGCCTCACATCAGTGACCCGCCTCTGTCAGTCTGCGGTTCTGTTAGATACGAAGAAGATGAGGATGGGAGCTAGAATGCTTCTGCAACCCCTAAATTCCTGCCAGGCTTCAGGCCTTGACTTTCCATTCACCAAAATCATCTGACTCAAACTGGTTCTTTTCATCAAATAATTTCAGCAAGATCTTGGGCCTTAAGATTGCCTCAGGAATCTTCTTTCAGACAGATACCTAAGTATCATTTGCACCTTTTTACAAAGGCGTGTTTGAACTAAGAAACTGATGTTTCCTTCAGGCTGTAGATCTGCTGAATATCAAATGGTAATATAGTTTCATATTCTTATTTCTCTTCTCTTTACTGCTTAAGATTTAACCCTTTCCTATACCAACCAGTATGCGTGTGTGGGTGTGGGTGTGTGTGTGTTGTTAGACTAGGTTTTTAAGATTTATGTAGTTAATAAAGTCTACTTGTCTCAAATTGATGTTGTTCCTTGGTGCTCATAACTGGAGTCCCTATCATGCAGATGTTTGCAAAGCTCTGATTAGTATTGACAGTAAGAAGTTTTTCCTAACCAGGAACTTAATGTTCTTGAATAACAGCAGTTGACGTGAGAGGGTAATGTGGTTTACAGTGATCTAAATATTATAATTCTTCTAATGTAAGGGAAACAGGTCAATTTAGCTCATTTAAGGGAATCATTTAAGATTTTAAAGGAAACTCCACCAATAATATGTAAGGGAAATAGGACAGAATCGCTGTTTTACGGCTGATCACCGAGACGGCCAGCGATTCAGTGAACGAGCCGTATGACATCAATTCTGCAATGGATATTTATATTCAAAATATAGTGAAAAAACTATTAATTAGCACAGTAACAAGATCGGCAGTTTAAGACATTAACTTGTGAGCACAAAACACAAGATACTTCTCTTTTCAATATAAATAAGGCTTTATTGGATAAATCTAAGACATATAAACTAATCTAACACATGAACACGCATTCACACAAGTTTTCAGAAAGAGAGAAAGTGAGGAAATAATTAGTTTAAGAGAATGAAAATGTGAAATCCCAAGTTTACAGCAATATGTGCAATTGCATAGATCTGAACAACCATCAATCACTTAATTAACCCTCGCACTGAGTTTGCTCAATTAGGTTAAAATTTATATTAAATACACCAGTTCAACTAGTATCTGGAGTACTTGCGTTTCTGTGTGCGGGGTTCCCTTCCTTGTCTGGTTACCGAAAGGGGTTTCCCGCTTTTCTGATTGGCTGGAGGTTCAGTCTTGGGAAGCCAGTGATTGGGCGTTGGCTGGCGACGCGGAGCTGTGGTCTGCAGTTGAGTTTTAGACGGCACTCTTTCGGAGATGCGGAGTTAGGCAAACTTAACTCAAAACACGAAACTCTCAACAGAAAATAAAATAACTAAAGTAAAGAAATAGAAGTAAAGTTTGACGATACCAGGTGGCGTTTCTCCTCATGGTTATGGAGGAGCTGGCGTGTAAGCCAGAGCACGCTCAAAACTAAAGAAGCATGATTAAAAAAAAAACATAGCTCACAGCTATGACTAAACAACAAGGCTCGAAAAGGCAAGAAGCAAGAGCGCGAGAGAGAGAGAGATGGTGTCCTGAGTATTTAAACCAGGCTGTTTAACACACCCCAAATGGTGTTTTGACCAATTAGATGTCGTGTTTGCTCGGGGTGTTGTATATTTCTCCTCCCCATTCATAAATCAAATATTATCTTATCAGTCACATGGTCCGCGTTTTCCAGCTCTGGCAGAGTATACATTTTGGACATAATTTCTATAATAAAAATGATACATTTGACAACGAAGTGATTGGAATAAACGTTTCAAGAATGAATTCTCAAACTCACACATACCAAAACTGAATACGAACCATTAAGCGATTCAATAGTTATTAAAAATACATACACAATAAATGATTAAGACCTGATAAGTCACATGTAGGTTACATACATGATATGGAGTTATGCATAGAAAAGATTAGTTGCTCAGGTCCTTTTAGTGTCATTTAGATGCATATTTACATGGAAATGCAGTTTTGTGCCTATTTGAACATAAGGACATGTTCTGTGAAGTATGAAGACAGAGGTAGAGGTCTCTCAGAAGGAATTGTCGGTTCTGGCTCTAAGTGGGGGGGAAAAGTTCATCCGAAGCGCTTGTGATCACCTATCAAAATGTTTCACTGTGATGTCACCGCTGTGCATCTCTTTTGACATTATCTTGATAACTTGCCCCCAAATGACCATATCCTGGGAATGTCATACGTGTTATTGTGTTAATGTTGAAAGCTGTTCTGTGAAAGAGTTGGTTAGGCTGCTTCAGACTGGCTAGGTCTGATTTATGACACTGGTGTCTTGGGCCTCTTGTGGAAAATTTTGTGTCTAATTTCAACCAGTTTTGACCAAACTAGATTGTCTGATTCAGTCGCTATCCTACAATAACTAGTTAGATTAATGATAAATATTTCCCTTTGAAGGATTCGCACAGCAAGTGGTGGGAATGCAGGCGTGATAAAACAAAGGTTATTAGCTTAAAACACTGTCAACCTAAAAGTGTGTGCTTGATATTCCAGGTTAGAATAGGGCGTGACTTGAGAAGCGCTGTTGTGTCCCTATTTGCTGGCTTATTTAAAAGCAGATAAAGTAGGGGCTTGAATTTGTACCTCTATTATTATGATTGGAAGAGTCTTTATGTACTTCATGCTTAATGGTATCAGTGTAAGGTTAATCTGATTTTAGCGAAGAAACCCTAATTTCAGTATTAAAGCGTAAGTCTGTTCTGACGAAGAAATCTCAGCTCAGCGGCATGTCCAAACTGTACCATAATGCATTAATCTGCTTTAGTGAAGAAATCACAAAATTTCAGTATTGTTTAAATTGTTTCTGACGAAGAAATCTCAGTACAGTGTTATATAAAGGTAGATTTGAGTGATGCTCCTCTTCTACAGCATAAACAAGAAAAAACAACAAAGGTCTTATAGATTATAATTAGATGGTGGCAATTCGTCTACACTTTGACTGTATATATACAAACCTAGCAACCTGGTGGTCATTACTGTGTTTCACTCGCTGAGTGAAACTAAAGGTGTAATACTGTACTTCAGTATTCATGTGTGAGGCACACATAAATTAAGCGTTAGCGTTAGTTCTGGCAGGTCACGTGAGTCTAGCTTGCATCAGCTGATTCTCAGCTGATCCACGTCTAGCTATAATACAACACCTATCACGGCATTCCTATATAAACTCTATTCAGTATTAATCAGCAGCTTTTCAGCTTGCTCAGGAGAAAATTACGTAACTACAGTCATTGTCTATGGTTCCGCACTTGCTGAGCTTGGGGTGATGCTTCCCCCATAAATATATTATTAAGCAACATTTCGTGCTAAGTTTTTTATTTCATTCTCATTGCTTAACGCTTTGTTGGCAAATATGCTATTGTCAAATTTTGCTCGTTGTTTAAGGCTAGTTGTTCAGTAACATGTTGGTTTGCTAGGCACGCTGTTGCTTTAGGCTTATTGGTTGTATTTTGACACACTGGTAACATTAACATTACCCAGTTAAACTTACCACAGTTGAGGCTTGTTTTAAAATCTGTCTGATATGAAACAGGCTTACTGCTTAAGGCTCATCTAGTATTAAGGATGCTGTTTCATTAAACACATCATATATGTATGATTATTTCCATCAAGCTGTGTAAAGTCTGTGATATGCTGTTGCTTAAAGCTATAACAGTGTATCGGTAATGTGCTTGATACTCAACTTGCAGTATGTAGATTTTGCTACTAAATGTGTTATTAAATGCTAACGATTATCTGGACAGGGCAACATGCTGTTGCCTAAACTTCGGGTATTGACCATATGCTGTACTGCATTAAAGGGGCATGCTGCTCTTCTCAGCTGCTTATTAAAGAAGAGCACCCCTTCACTGCTTCCTCTTCTTAAAGGGCATGCTGCCCCAGTCTATGCTATTTCAGAAGGTCTTTGCTTTAANCCCCGAAACTACGTCATCCAAAAGACAGATCAGCAACCAATCAAAGGCGCTGGGATTCCCTGAAAAGCCAGCAACTGGGAAACTCCGCTCAGCTGTCATTAAAACTCAAGTAACAAGCAAAATCTTTTCATCTCATGCTGAACGGGTGATGAACTGAGTTTAAGCAGTAAACATAAACCAAGTCTCTGCTTTTATGAGTTTTCTCAGGCTGAATTTAAAGAACTCATAGAAAACGAGTATTAGAACTTTGGAACTTCATGCAACCTCCGTTAATCCTCATCCTTTCAACCGTATGTGTGCGTATGTATGTATGTATGTGTGTGTGTGTGTGTTTTTGTTTGTGTTTTCGTTAGTTTAGTTTAATGTAATCTAGAATAGCCAATAAACTGTTGTTTCATTATAAGAATTATTGTCTTGTGTCGTGAATTTTAAAGTTAACTCTGCTCAGAACCAGCTACCTAGCTCGTAGTTTATAAATTATCATAAGCATGTGTTAACCTGTGGCCAGGGATAGTACAAATACTCAAATTGGTAAGATATACTGATGTTAACGTCTCGCTGGACGAACGGTAGATAAAGTATAAATTATTAAATTGGGAACCAGTTCAATCAGGTCGATATTGAATCTTCAGATTCGATTCCCCCCTCTGAAAACCTGAGCTAAAATAAAAGAGTTAATTTTCCCTTACACTCTTTAGCAGCCGCACAGGAATTTAAGCTAAGCCTTTTCCTCAACTGCTAGCTGTTAGCATCTGACTAACACTTAGATAGGAGTGAGTGGGAAGTGTATCTTTCAAACCACTCCTCTCTCTATCCCCATCACTCCTGGTTTCACTTCCTGTTTATGCCATCACCTTCTCTTTGGATTCAGTTAGGTCGGTCCCTCCCCACATACTTTGGTTTTACTTGTGTTATTTTTATTTTTACTTTATTCTACCTCTCTTTGATTTTATTTCATTAATTTACCTTTGTTTAGCTTGAATGTACCAATTCAGCTAAGTTTATTTTAATTAAATCTGAGACTTAATTGAATCAATTTATCTATTTTTCCTTTTAGTTTCCTACAGCTATTAGGACCTTTTCGTTTTACTTTACCTTATTTTAGTTTATTTGACCATCATCATCCTCCCTCTTTGTATAGGATTACAGTAGTTTTAGCAACTGATGTTTCCTTAATGAGTTATACAGGTTATTAGTAGCCTAATCCCTGTTTCCTCTCTACTCATCCTCACTCCTCAGTGCCAGGCCTAGTACATTGAAGTGCAGTTACTGTTCAACACAATGTAGGCCCAGATAGAACTAGGAACAATTCCAGTTTCTTTTTCGACCTCGAGGTATTTGGTGTGTCCCTGCTAGCTTAGCTAACAGTCTAACCCTAGGTTTATGAGTCTATTGCAGCATCACCCACAAGTGACACCTGCTTAGCCATATCTCCTAGCAAAAAACTAAATAGGTAAAATCCTCCTTCCTTTTCCTTTTTGATTTCATCTCATTATTTTATTTCAGTTTTGTCATAGTGACCAAACCTGTGAACCATCAGTGCTTTGAGTAATCGTTTGACCACACGTATAGCCCGGTCATCAGCTGACCCCTGCTTACAGCCCCCTCAACAAAGTTACTCAAACTCTCTCTTTGTGTTCACGAACACAAAAACATAGCACCCTACCTCACTAGCTGCCCCTCACCAGCTATTCATACCTTACACGGCCTACACAGCCGTTCCCCATACAGATAGCTTAACACCTTTGTACGTACTTGCATTTGCCTTGTGCCTCTCTCTCTCTGGTGTTCCCACAAGTGTGCCAGTATGTCGCAGACATCCAGACCTGCCAGCTCACCAGGACCACCTGAAAAACCACCAGGCAACTGTGATGGACATCCTTCAGCCCAAAGCAGCCAACGACCTGCAACGGCAGAGAAAGGAACAGCGAGACTGCGACACAAGTGAACAACCCATCACCCTGCCTGACACACCAGGACCTGACCAGCATCATCCTCTCCTCGGCCCACACCCTCAAGGGCCTCAGACAGGAGGTAAATGAGCTGAAACTGCAAGTCACAAGAGTTCTACAGAGAACTGACACCCGCTCAGCGAGAGAAGGCACAGAACGGATGCAAAGAACCTTACAGAATGGCGCAACCGAAGGAAATCACCAGTCTTCAGGAGGCTCTAACAGCTGCTGGACACCAAGCGCAGCTGTGAAAAGCCATCAGACAGGACTTGGAAAGAGAACTGTTTCACACCAAGTCACTGTTTAAAACAGCGTATGTGGAACTTAATGAGAGAGACACCAGAGCTAAGGCCTTAGAAGGTCATCTGCATGCAGCCAGAGCTGAAGTCCAAACCCTGACTCAGCAATTCTGCAACAGTAAAGAGGAGCTTGACATGGTTCAGAGAGAACTGAAACAGTCCTGCCAACTGCGCATGGACTCACATAAAAGACAGCCTGCTGAACATCACACCGCCAGCAGTGCAAGCCCCCTTACCCCTGTACACAGCTATGAAGGGGGGGGGGGACCAAAGCCTTCTTCTTGACACTTCCTGAAAACCTCTGCAGCTGCAGAAGGAAAAAGTTTAATTCAGGCGAACCGAAACAACGCCTGTGAATGCAAGCAGCCCGAGCTGAAATCCAAGTCCTTGCACAGCAACAAGACAACTCCAAACACCAATCGGGTAAAGTCAAATGAAGCCAAGGTGAATTCAATATCACAAATGAACTGAAATAGGCTTGCAGACCACAAGGTGAACAGACAGGGAAAGCACGACACAGAATTTCCCCTGACAAGCAGGCCCAGGCCCCCTCAGCCAAGAGTCCGAACCTGCGGGGGGGGGGGTGAGAGCCCACTGTTCACACTTCACCAGCCAGCAACCACAGGGGGATGGGGCAGGGACCCTTCCAGAGGACCACTGCAGACACACACACCATGTGGCCCCACAGACCCCAACAAGCTGGCCAGAGACAATACAACTGGCAACCAAAATACTGCAGAGGGCCACAACACTTTGTAACAGTCACCACTGTTTCTCTTGTAGTTCCCCTCCCTGGCACTAGGGGGAGTTGGGGAAGGTAACTATTCTAGCTCACCCTTTATAAGGAAGTGAGTAAGAGAGTAGCCATGTGCTTTGGCAGGGCTAAGAGCTCACCTTTGTTCAAGCCATTGTATTGTATTGTATTAGCCAAAATATTGAGCCCTATTTTGAGGAACATCATTGTTCTTTCAGCTCAATGTAAGTGATGTTTTTGTTTGGTCTGATTATTTAATTTTGTTTGTATACAGAGGGTTTTCTTTTGTGGGTGTATGGGCTGGGCCAACCATCAACCATGAGGTTGAAAAGAGTAAGGACTATTTCATCCTGATTATTCGTTTGGACTGAGTTTTCTGGGGATATACCTTGATGCTTGATCTGGAATGGGAAATGGATGCTTGATATGGACATTAATCATTGTGATCTTCAACAACAATGTTCATCTGTGATTCTCTACTCCTTTAAGGAGAGTGTTATAAGTTAGTGTGGTTTCATGTCTGTATGTGATCGGGTTCAATGGGATATTTTTCTTTGTTTCATATTGTACTGGGTTTAAAAAGGAAAAAACGTTAAAATATAGTTGGTGGATGATCCCCCTCAGATTTTGTGTGACTCTGGTTGTTTTATTATAGCTGGTGTTACAACTTGCTCCCCTGCAAAATATGGACTTTTATGCTTGAACTCTGCCCAATGTGACCACACAAGACAGACTATCTGCTCAGGATCACCTCCGGCCTTGAGGCACACAACATCCTGTACCAGCAGTCTAAAACTGTCAAAGTGGATTACAAAAACTACAACAAGCCTGCTGCAGCCAACTCTGAGTCTACGGTAGATGACAGAACAGGCCACGAGGGAGGAAGGCTTCAACTCCAGAACCTTCCCTCCTCCCAAAATCCGCATCACATTGTGAGTCACCACCCAAGCGCCACGGCCTTCCACCGCACAATGCCTATTCAACAACTGCGTGACCTGACACAGAAGGCCTTTAACAAGCACAAGGCCTCCACTAAAGGTGTTTGTCAAACACCACTGAGTCTGAACTTCACAACTCAAAATCCAAAGCGGGCAACAGAAGGCACCCAGCATTGCCACAATGCAAAACCCTTCTACAGAAAGCCCCTAGCCAGCAGAGGACAGAGCCATCACCATGGCAACAGACCCAGGTTCCAGACCGTCCTTTTCAGAAGCCATGGAAAAGGGCATCCTCATCCTGCAAACACCACGGTATGTCCAACAGCCAATCACCCCCCCCAAAAAACAACATAATCCTCCACACCCTTCACACAGGTGCCGAACGGAGGCTACACAAGGACAGCTGGACACGCCTATTCTGGGTTACAGGAGCTGCTGACACTTGCAAAAGAGCTCCTTGAACAAAACTCAACTAAGGAGTACTAAGAAGGACAAACCTCTGACTCCTTGCATGCTGCAACACAGCATCAGGCCCCTCCAAGGGAGGAGCATCCCTGAAACCGGTCGACACCCCCAGAAAAGCAGCCAGGACAACGGTGGATAGCCAACGTGCACACATGCCCAACAGCCGAAACCTACCACCAAAGCTCAGGCAAGGCCTCAGGCAAGATCAAGTCTGTGCAGCACAAGAGCAACGCGGACACCGCCAAAACATCATATTTTTAGGACATTCGAGCAAAACAGAGGGCTAACAACCATCTGCTGCTCTCCTGCCATCATCACTATGTCAGTCTGAAATTCTCTGCACACTACAAAATCTCCATAAAAATTACCTGCAATCCCTGGAACCACCCGCACTCTCACCAGTGAGAGTCTAACCCGGTTGTTCCACATCGTGGGTACCACAGATGGCCTACTGGCTAACAGCATCAACAAATACATCCTACCCGGACTAACTCACTTCTGGATGACAGGTGACACAGCCTCGACAGTTGCTGCATAAGCTCGAGGACCCGCACTTTGCTACAGCCTACATCACCACAGCAGACCACCTGACAGTATCCACCATGGCACCACAACCACTCCAGGAGGCAACCAACAGTCAGAGAACCACCACTGTCTCCCAGCCGTGAGTTGCAGGTGTGTGTCTGATTGTTCTGCACCTTTGACGTTGCTCGCTGTTGTCTATTCGACGGACAACAACGTTCGAAAGGGGGGGGGATTTGTAGCGTCTGAACAAACCAGACACACACTTTTTTTTTGTTATATTTAACAAATACTCTGTAACACCTCTCAGTCAACAAACCAACTACGAGGGTCTATGGACCCTTCCCCCGAAATGTGTAACACCTCAGGAGGGCAGAACAGGCATCTGGTTCCATGGTAACCAATGCTGATATCACTGGTTTTATTGCTCAAAGGAATGCGGGCAGAGCAACTCACTGATTTTCCTCATAGGAAAGACACATAATGCCAAGAGAAATGGACTGTTCTCTAATTAATTCATAGGGAAACATTTCTTTGAATGAACACGCATATCCTTCAGCTCATTGTGTATACCATTACTGTTCTTATATATTGCATTTTGTATTGTATACTGTTTTGTGCATGTTATGATAGATCACTAGTTAATATAACCCCACCTATATCATGTTTGGTCTCTATGAATTCATCTTCGGATGATCTGAGAGTGCATATTACATGCTGATACTATGAAATATACAGTTCTAAGAAAGAGAATCTTTAGTAATTTTGATTCAAGATCCATATGCAAATTACCATGCTTTCACACAAAGGGTCATAAAACTCCCCCAGTATTTCCAAACTCATGCTTGGAATTTCAGCCTTTATCATTGGACAAGCTCATCCTGAGAGGCGTGAATCTTCTCAGACCTTAAAGGCCTCACATCAGTGACCCGCCTTCAGTCTGCGGTTCTGTTAGATTCTGAGAAGATGAGGATGTGAGTTAGCACCCCTCTAAGGACACCCTAAGTTCGCGCCAGGATTCGGCCTTGACTTTCCACTCACCAAAATCCTCTTACTCAAACTGGTTCTTTTCATCAACCAACTTCAGCAAAGATCAACTTTTCTTAGTAAAGTAAAGATCAAAGCCTTCAGATTGCATCAGGACATTCAGACAGACAATACGTGCAAGTATCAAACTTAGTCTTAATAACTGATACATTAGGTATCATTTGCACCTTTTACAAAGGTGTGTTTGAACTAAGAAACTGATGTTTCCTTCAGGCTGTAGATCGGCTGGATATCAAATGGTACCATAGCTTCATGTTTTTATTTCACTTTTTACTGCCTAAGTTTTAACCCTTTTCCTATACCAACTGTATGCGTGTGTGTGTGTCAGACTAGTTTAAGTGTTTATGTAGTTAATAAAGTCTTGTATCACACTTGATGTTCCTTGTTTGTTCATAACCGGAGTCCCTAATCATGCAGATTTTTGCTACATGCTCTGAGTAGTATTGTACAGTAAGAAAGTTATTTTCCTTAACAAGGAAATTAACGTTCTTAGAATTAACAGACAGAATTAGTCAGATTAATTAACAGAAACTGAGAGGTCAAATTAATGTTTACAGCGGTACTTCTAAACTGTTTCCCAAACCCATACAATTCTAAAGCCGCAAAGATAAAGGGGTGTTTATACTATCGTCGTTAATCTTGTTTTTATAGTCAATCAGATCTTGTACCAAACATAAGTTATTGTGAATCGATCTACCCCTCATAAACCCTGACTGCGTATTGCTTATAATCCAGTCTTCAACCGATTACAATAAATGTGTGCTAACAATTTATAATCATTATTTAACAATGTAATGGGCCGCAAGTTATCTAAAATCTTAGGATCTTTGCCTGGCTTGGGAATGAGAATTATAACCCCTTGCTTCATAGTATGGGAAAGTGAAAGACATTGAGTAACCTCTGTCAAAGCCTTAGATAAAATAAATTTAATTGAATCCCAAAATTTTTTGTAAAAGTTGGTCGTTAAACCATCGGAGCCAGGAGATTTGTCAGAGGATAAAGATTGCAAAGCATTCTCTAACTCCTGTAACTAAATTTTTGCATCACAAATCTCTTTAAACTCCAAACTGATTTGTGGAATAAATGGCTTAATACTATGAAAAAAAGCATCTGCATTAATTTTAGAAAATGTCGACTTAAGTTACTATAAAAGAGAAAGATTTTTTGTGCAATATCATTAGCGGTGGAAGATTCACTGCAATCAATAATTAAAGATCGTATATTATTTTTCTCCTGCCTGCTCTTTTCCAATCTGCAGAAGTATGCTGAATTTCTCTCCTCTCCTACCCATTTGGCCCTTGAACGGATGTAAGCACCCTTCACCTTTTCAACATAGATAGTATCAAGTTTGGATTGTAAGAATAAAGCCCCGTTCACACCAAGAACGATAACGATAACTTTAACTATAACTATATTTGCGTCCACACCAACGAACGATAATGGTCTGTTTATTCTAAGATCACGCGCTGCGGTTTCAAAGTTAGGAAAATGGATGTAGATGACCTGCTGCTGCTATGTGTTTCACAAAAATATCAAAAGAAAAAGAAAAACAGACACTGTTGGGTACATGAGATCCTTCAAAGACGAGAGGGGTTGGGAGAATCTCAGTTAATATCAGTATCAAGGCATCCTGGACATCGTGAAAGAGGACATCAGCAAGAGCCAAACAAACTTCAGGAATCCGATCAGCGCCAGAGACCGTTTGGCAGTATGTCTTAGGTATACAACCCATATGCAGCCATTGACTACCGTTTCCTAAATTTCATATACAAAAAAGGAGATAAGACCTTAAAGGGGCAACAATGATGATGATATTTGCACGTAGTAGTTTAAAGGATAATAATAATATTAATAACTGTTTACATGCACCTTGCACAATCAGCAAAATGTAATAAATATATATATATAGCTAAATTAGAGGAATAAAATGTCATGTTCCTTTAATACTAGCCTGATGAAACTAATGAAACATTAACATGTGTTTACATAGGTGAAGTACACAAGACAAAATCATAATCATAGTTGAATTTTTAAAAAAATGACACTGTTAAAAAGTACATACTCTTGATTGATAATACTATATGTCGTTAGGCTATGTAGATAATAGTTTGTTTTGTGATAGCTGTTCACGAGTCTCTTGTTTGTCCTGAGCAGCTAAACTGCCCACTGTTCTTAAGAAACATCCTCCAGGTCCTGCACATTCTTAGTTTTCAGCATCTTCTGCATATTTGAACCCTTTCAACAATGACTGTATGATTTTGAGATCTTTTCACACTGAGGACAATTGAGGGACCAAATTGTATTTTTTTTAAACAGCTATCATTTTTGTTGTGGACTATATGTTATGTGAAACTGTTTAATTGGTTATTAAAATAAATAAATGTACTTTTATGATCCTCTTATTTTGCTAAAATTACTAATATTTTACAGATTCTGCAAGGTGTATGCAAACATTTGACCACAACTGTAGTTATTTGATATTATTTGTTATTGTTTTGTTTATTTATTTATTTTTTTAGATACTTGGCTACAGGAGATTCTTACAAAACCGTATACCTGAACTATCGCCTTGGAAAGTCCACTGTAGCCACAATAATTCCAGAGGTGTGTGACACAATTTGGAAAAAACTGCAGCCTCTGTACATGCCAATTCCAAGTACTGATGATTGGAGGAAAATTGCAGATGGAGTCCAGGAAAGGTGGCAGTTCCCAAACTGCATTGGATCTCTAGATGGTAAGCATGTGGTTATCCAGGCTCCATCAAATTCTGGATCCACCTTTTATAATTACAAAGGTGGTTTCTCCATTGTTTTGATGGCTCTGGTTGACCACAAGTATGGCTTTACCATAATTGATGTTGGTGGCCATGGCTTAAACAGTGATGGGGCATCTTTGCTCAAAGTGCTTTAGGGAAAGCAATAAAAAATGACAACTTGGCAATCCCTCAACCAAGACCACTGCCTGGATTCTCACAACCAATCCCCCATGTGATTGTGGCTGATGAGGCCTTCCCACTGTCACAGAATATTATGCGCCCCTTCCCTGGAAAGGATCTAGACGAAGCTAGATGAATATACAACTATAGGCTGTCAAGGGCCAGGAGGGTGGTGGAGAACTCATTCGGGATCCTTGCATCCGAGTGGGAAGTGTATCAAAGGAGGATCAAGCTGCAGCCTCAAAATGTGGACAAAGTTATAAAGGCCACTTGTGTCCTGCATAACTACATAATCAAAACCACTGACCCAACCCAACACTGCACCACCAAGCACCAGAGTGTATGGCAGAATCCAACACCAGTGGAGCTATACAGAATCAACAGCAGTGTGGAAATCATCCATCAAGGGAAGCATTTCTGATAAGGGAGGCATACAAGGACTATTTTATGTCCACCGAGCAGTCCCATGGCAGCAGAATGCCTGCTTTGGAGTGGCTCAGTAGAGGGATCCAAACTGTTTTGCTTTTGTTCATGATATTTATTAATTAATTAAAAAATCTAATGTACACAATATACAGTATTATTATTATTTTAAAAAGTTAAAAAGCTGCTTACCACAATAAATTACCATAATTAAAAACAATTTTAAAATGTTTATCATGACTCTTAATTTATTTATTCCTTTAACAATCACATTTACATACATTTCACTGCACATTTTAAGTTTAAGTAACAGTAAGTAGAAGCCTATAAAAATGTGTACTCAAATTCACTGGCCAAAGAGGATCCACTGGCTTCATACATTGTCTCCATTTCTGCTCTATGGACTAGCTCATGAATCTTAAATTTTAGCTTTGCTTTTGTGTGCTCTGGCATCTTTCGCATGGAGGAAGCCATTGACTTAAAAAATGCATCAAGCTCATCCTCTTGGTGTTTCCTGCTACTCAAATACTCCATTATTGCAGCATCAACTGCAGAAGGAGCACTAGCAGCACTCCTTTTGGATGCAGAGGTGAATTCATTCCCTGGTTCTGCCCTCTTCTGCCCTTTTGGTTCTAGCTGTCTCTCATCTGCATCCTTTGCCTCCTCTGAATCATCTGCCTCATCTGGTAGGTTACTGGATGTTCTATGAAAACAATTTAGATGTAGCCTGCACTACAATTCATATGAGATTTTAAAACAGATGACAAAAGAATAAATGAATAATAGACTTAGATAATAATAAACAAATAAAAACAAACAAAATGCACCTGAATGAACTTGAAAGAGTTCCAGGATCCCATCACCCGTCAGATCAGTCCACATGAGGCGGTGATCGGTCGGCAACCTCCGTGACACTCCCGCGATGCCAGAGGAACCCCTAACCACCCGGCGATTAGGAGCGCTATCTGGATTTCCTCAATGCACTTCACAGTTGACTTCTTTGTGGCATCGTGTTGACTTCACAATAGAATAATATGCTAGTTAACACTTAAACGATACAGTTCTGACTATGTTTATCACAAAATAAAGTGATGCATTTTCTGTTATCATACCGAAAACATCACCTACGCACTTCTTTTTTCAACTCGTCTCTCACACCCCCGACTGACATTTTCGGTGGCCAATCACAGTTGCCCTACTTGATATTAGGCGGGATTAAGTCACTTTTCAACCAATAACATTAAATCAAACAACTTCTTGACACAGACATTTCTGAACAGGTACATTTTTTATATAAAAAAAAATATAGAAACACTTCTGTCACAAGGGGAAAAATAAGTAAATAAATAAATGTAAATAAATACTAATATTAATAATAAATTAACCCAGGGTTACATCCTCCCCCATCTGAAATTCTCATGTCCCCATTAGTATACAGACCTTAACTAGAAATAATGAAACTATTCGCAGAGTCTGCACATATTCTAGTACATTGGGCACATTTAGGTAAAGAGGATCTTTCTGGAGGGTAAAGTTCAATCTTTGAGGAATTTGGCAGATGATAACTATTCCTCTGTGTACAACTGTTACGAGTCTCTCACTGGGTTGGCCCAGTTCATCATAGCTTAACCTGGACATAGATTTCCATTGCCTTTTCGGACGATGCCCCAAAGGTTCAGCCTCCCCGTCTGACACACTCCTAGAGCTCTTGTCTTCACCTTCCGAGGTTCTTTCCTCTTCTCAGTCTACAATCGGGTGTATATTCTCTCTGGAATCCTCAGTTTCATAGGTTTCCTCAATCACTTCCTCTTCTCCTGAATATTGAGTGTCACTGTCTGTGTGGGCAGTTAATTCATCCTCTTTCATTTCAAGCTTTTGCTGGAGATCAGGAATTAACTGTGTCCACTGTCTAGACCAGTCTTGAGAATAGTACTCATAGCTTTCATCTTCACCTTCCGAGGAATTATTTGCCATTTCAGGAGGTTCTAAGGGGTTTCCTTCACTCAGTGGTTCTTTTTGTTTTGTTTTTTTAGCTCTAGACCTACTTACTGGCCTTGGAGGAACTTCTTGTCTCTCACCCAACTTTGGCATCCGTACTGAATCTCCAATAGGTAAGAGATGATCCCTGTGCATTGTCCGGACTCCTCCTGTGCCTTTCTCAGGTTTGAGTCTGTAGACGGGTAAATTGTCAAACTTTTCAAGAACAATGTATGGGGCTGAATTCCACCTATCCTGCAGTTTGTGCTTTCCTGTGAAACTCAGATTTCGAATTAGCACACGGTCCCCAAGCTCTATGTTTTGGTATTTCACCTTTTGATCATAGAGACGTTTGTTCCTCTGATGATTTTTTAGTGCGGTCTCAGAAGCTAGTCGGTATGCTTTCTGAAGATCTGTCTTCAGGTTTTCAACATACTTCTGGTATGTCTGTCTTTCTCCTCCCCCTGAGGAAGTATCAAAGCACACATCAGTTGGCAAACGGGCTTCTCTCTCAAATAAGAGAAAATAAGGTGAGTATCCTGTAGCCTCATTTTTAGTGCAATTGTATGCATGTACTAATTTGCTGATGTGCTGACTCCATTTGTGTTTTTCTGCAGCATCCAATGTGCCCAACATGGAGAGCAGAGTCCTATTAAATCGTTCAGGTTGTGGGTCTCCCTGAGGGTGGTACGGTGTTGTCCTTGATTTTTTTATCCCTAGCATACCCAAGAGTTTTTTTATAAGCCTACTTTCAAAGTCTCTGCCTTGGTCTGAATGTATACGAGCTGGCAGTCCGTAATATAAAAAGAACTTCTCCCAGAGAATCTTCGCAACAGTCACTGCTTTTTGATCCTTAGTAGGGTAAGCTTGGGCATAGCGTGTAAAGTGGTCAGTGACGACCAGGACATTGGCGATACCTTTGGAATCTGGCTCTACTGATAGGAAATCAATACATATTAATTCCATTGGCCCACTACTAGTGATGTTATTCAGGGGAGCACATTTCTGAGGTAATTTCTTTCTGGCCATGCATCTTCCACAGCTTTTGACATACTTTTCCACCTCAGAAGTCATTCGAGGCCAATAAAACCTGTCCTTCACAAGTTCAGTGGTCCGCTCGATTCCTAGATGTCCTGCATCATCATGTAAGGAATTCATTACTTGTTGATGGAACTGATCAGGTAGAGCAAGCTGTTTTTTCTCTTTACCACAGGAACTTTTAGATATTCTGTACAACAGCTCATTCTGGATGACCAGCTTAGAACCTTGCCTCAGCAAAAGAGCCATTTGTGGACTAGAACTTGCATCAACGGTAAGTATATTTCCCTGCTCCAAAGCTTGCTTCACCGGTCCAATAACTGGATCTTTGTCTTGTGCCAACTTGAAGTCAGTATGCGTTAGCTGTTTGAGATTCCCTAGCTCAAGCTGTGTAATGCATGCATAAATGGGTGGCACTATACTTGAACTGGTTCCCAACTGATCGACCAGTCTGGTAGAGAACTCCTCGTTCTTCTCACTTGCCACCACCTGACAGATTTGTCACGGGGCACCGTGGAAAAATAGGGTCTGGGTCCAAATGCAGGTGAAAACTTCTTTATTAGAACAGATAGGCCGACAAGGCAAAACAAAAACAGGTCTAGGGATGACGAACACCGTTACATTACACAATACAGCCAGGCCGAGTGGTGAGTGAGAGGAAATTATATAGTCAGTGAAGACGGGGCACAGCTGAGGGTGAGTGTGATGAGTGAGTGATTGAACAGGTGTGTGGAGTTTGGGGAATTAGTGTGATGAGTGAACAGGTGTATGGGGTTTGGGGAATGGGAGTCCGGGAGATGGCGCCCTCTGGAGGAGAGAGGGAGAACACCAGACGCCAGACCCTGACAGGACCCCTCCCCTAAGGAACGGCTTCCAGACGTTCCAGAGTGCCCAACCAGGGGGACGGCAGAGCGGGGGTGGAGTAGGGGGAGGGATGGGGGGCCTAGGTCCGTGTGGTAGCCTGGGGACTGGGGCAGAGCCGGTGGAATGGGCACCCAGGGCAGAGCCAGCGGCCACCACAGCGGTGCGTGTGGTGCTGCCTCCCCGGAACCGGTAATGGCGGACACCGCCGCCTTGGGGGCACTGGGAGCGGGCACCGCCGCTTCGGGGAAACTGGGAGCGGGCACCGCCGCTTCGGGGAAACTGGGAGCGGGCACCGCCGCTTCGGGGAAACTGAGAGCGGGCACCGCCGCTTCGGGGACATCGTGAGCGGGCACCGCCGCTTCGGGGAAACTGAGAGCGGACACCGCCGCTTCCGGAGCTTTGTGAGCGGACACCGCTGCCTTGGGAGGATCGTGAGCGGGCACCGCCGCTTCGGGGACATCGTGCGCGGGCACCGCCGCTTGGGGAGAACTGGGCGTGGGCACCGCCTCCTCGAGAGCCTTGCGAGCTGACCACGCCGCTCGCACCGACATCAGCAGGGATTCCTGCACGCTGCGTATCAGCCGGGAACGGGCGTGAGGTACTGGGTGCGGCAGACGAGGCCTCTGACGCCCCGTGGATTGCCGCTTCGGGAGGACTGTGAGCGGGCTCCGCAGCTACCTCCACCCTGAAGGCGGAGCCGCTCAAATGCAGGGCCAGGTTGATATAGTCCTCCAGTGACTCCTCGGGGACCCAGTATGGCATCAGGGACTTGAAGGGCTCGGCTAGGCCTCCCCAGAAACAGACCATGAGGCAGGTTTTCTCCGTGGCCGACTGGCGAGCCACTCCCACGAAGTCCCTGGCGTAATCCTCAATGCTCCGGTCTCCCTGGCGGACGTTAAGAAACTTCCCTGCTGGACCCATGTCTGCTGGCTGTATTCTGTCACGGGGCACCGTGGAAAAATAGGGTCTGGGTCCAAATGCAGGTGAAAACTTCTTTATTAGAACAGATAGGCCGACAAGGCAAAACAAAAACAGGTCTAGGGACGACGAACACCATTTGGGGAATTAGTGTAATGAGTGAACAGGTGTATGGGGTTTGGGGAATGGGAGTCCGGGAGATGGCGCCCTCTGGAGGAGAGAGGGAGAACACCAGACGCCAGACCCTGACAAGATTGCTTTCACTCCTGACTGGGGTATTTCCATCCATCCCTCAGATGACGCACCATCCAAAGGGTTACGCGACAACACATCGGCATCAATGTTATGACGTCCTGGCTTATATTGGAGACTGAAATCATACGTGGCCAATGCCGCCAGCCAACGAAGTCCTGTTGCATTAAGCTTAGCTGTGGTAAGGACATATGTGAGCGGATTATTGTCAGTTCTTACTAGAAATTTCACTCCATAAAGATAGTCATGAAATTTATCTACTACCGCCCACTTCAGTGCCAAGAACTCCAGTTGGTGAGTATGATATCTTTGCTCTGTGGCACTCAGTTTCCTACTGGCATATGCGACTGGCCGGAGACCCTCTGGATACTCTTGGTTTAGTACTGCACCTAAACCATTCCGGCTTGCATCCACATGTAGGATATAGGTCTTGGTAGAGTCAGCGAATGCCAGGACAGGGGCATGAGTAAGGCAGTAGATAATGGTTTTAAAAGCTTCAGTACAATCTTCGCCCCACCGCTCACCAAACGACTCTGACTCTTTTAAGTATTTCCCCTCAGTGGTGCCCTTTTCACCCCTTTTGGCTCGAGGATACCCTTTGGTAAGTTCTGTCTGGGGTCGCACAATTGCAGAGTAGTTTTTGACAAACCGCCTGTAGAACCCACAGAATCCAAGGAATGATCTCAAAGCTTTAACATCTGTGAGCATCCTCCACTTAGCAACTGCTGCTATTTTCTCTGGGTCAGGAGCAACACCATTAGAGGAGACAATATGGCCCACATATTTGACTTGTGACATACAGAGCTGGCATTTGTCAAGGGAGATTTTCAGACCATACTCCTCCAAACGGTACTCCTCCATACTCCTCTAAGACTTTCAAAAGCCTCTGTTCATGTTCTTCCAGAGTGGAACCAAAAACAATAATGTCATCAAGGTACACTATCACTTCTAGCAGATGCATGTCCCCCACTGCATGCTCCATTAGTCTTTGGAATGTCGCAGGTGCTCCACTAACCCCCTGTGGCATCCTTTCAAACTCATAAAATTCCAGAGGACATATGAAGGCAGTCTTCTCCTTATCTTCGTCGGCCATGGCTATTTAGTAATAGCCACTCCGAAGATCTTAGACTGAAAACCACTTGCTTCCTGTAAGACAGTCCAACGCATCATCTATACGTGGGGTAGTGTACTGATCTGGAAGCGTTCTGCTGTTCAGTGTACGATAATCAATACACATGTGTATTGCTCCACTCTTTTTACGAACGATCACAATTGGGGAAGCATAAGGACTTCGGGACTCTTCAATAATCCCAGCAGCTAACAGGTCTTTGAGGTGTCAACGGACATCGTCAATATCAGCTGGAGCAATACGTTGAGATCGCTCTCTAAATGGTTTAGAGTCACTCAGACGAATGTGATGCTTAACATCCTTTGCCAGTCCCACATCCCACTCCTCAACAGAAAAGACATTACCTCTCTCAGACAATTTCTGATGGAGTCGCTCTTCCTACTCTTTTGGAATTGCTGACTTATTGAAATCAAACAACTTCGGATCAATCCTCTTGGGCTTTGATGGGACATCAGATGCTGCAGTCACTGTATCGGTATGAAACATATGAGCAATAACTGTTCCAACTGGGATGGTTATATCTTTGCACGTCTCATTTTTAATCAGCACCTTGACTTTGTTCTTCTCCACAGCAGAAGAGGGCAGTACAACTGGTAGAATGAACAGTCCAGCAGGCAGCATATCATCTGAGGGGGATTCTACCATGAAAATTTCCTTCTCCAATGGTTGTTGTGACTCAACTGTACAAACAGCACACATTTCTCCTCTTGATGGTATGACACAAGTATCTGGCCCGGCCCACTTAGGTGGATTCTCTCGTCTCTCTCTCAATCGCAACTGAAGCAACAACAAGTCAGATTCAACAGATCCTCGAATTAGCTGCTCAATTCTCGTTCTGTCTACATTGTTCCCAGGCAACCCCCCTTTTTGCGCTACCCTTGTCAAAGATTTTTCCATTCTCTTCAAGAAATCAGAAAGTGCTTCATCAGGATTTTGCCTAAGCAACCTGAAAGCAAAATATAAATCTTCTCCTGATTCAGGAGTTCCAAAAGCACCCTCCAAAGCCTCAAGATACTGAAGGGAAGTTGTATCTGGATTAGCAAATCTGATAGCCTTCACAACATCCAGGGCTGAACCCTTTAGGCTTTCAATGATACGTCGACGCTTCTCTTTCTCTGAGCATTCAGTGTGAAATGACCATGACCATCATTCTGGCTTGATCCATCCAGGTCTCCAAGGCTTCTTCCCCTGTTGGAGTAGGAACAGTACCTGAAAAGGTTCTCAAGCATCGGTATGCACTTCCATCACTAACAGGTTTCGAAGTCTTTGCCAGCAGCTCACCCACCGCACGGATTATTGCTTCTGGAGACCCTGCATTGGAACTGGGTGAAGAGAACATAGCTTGAAGATCAGAGACAGACTTTCCTTCCTGTACTAACAGCTTTGATAGGTTCTCAGCAAACCCAGCAGGCGGTGACTCAGATCTTTTTGCTGCAACCATTTTCCAAGGCTTCCCACCTCCTTCAGGTATTACTTCTACAGGTAGGCGAGAAGGATCAACCACTTCTTTGCACTCACACAGCACAAGTATAAGCCCTGGTGTTGGCCCTTCTTTATAATCCCTGACTCTCACTCTTCCCAAAGCTTTGACTGCTTGGACTGTTTGCTCAATTTGTGCCACCTCCAAATCTGCAGGCACTTCCAACAGTAACACTGCATGTTTCTGATCAACTATTGCTTTCTGACACCATTCATCCAGTTTAGTTTGTAAGACAGAATCATCAGCATCCATTTTCTCCTGACTGAGAACACCAGCTTTCCTGCAAGCAGAATATTCTCTTTGCACTGACTTTTAAGAAGTATAACAGCAGGAATCGATCCCGGACGAGCCCCCACTTTATGTAGCGCCCCCTTCAGTCCTAGGTGTATCTACACTTTGGAATTGTTGACGCTAGAACCCAGATTCATTTAATTGTGTCTCTTGACGTGATTTTACTTAAAATCAAAATGTGACCCTGTTTTTATACTACTTCTTACAAAGTGCAATGCTGACCTCTGTAAATTGCTTTCCAAAAATATATCTACGTATCAGTTCTTTTTTTTAAATGACACGCTATGTGGCAGAAATATACAATGAATTTATTTAAAAGAAAATAGACAAAAGGAATAAAAGATTAATCGAAATCTGTTCTCTCAACTTATAAATAAGCTTTTATCTTCAAATACAGTGCTTGCTTTGACTTTTTTCCCCTTTCCACAACAACACACTTCAAGGGTTAAACTTTTACACAAATATCAAAATAAGAGTTTTGCACTGAATCACTCTTCCAAATTAAACCTCAGTTCTTTCCCTTCAGAAGTATAAATTTGTCACCAATCAGTGTAACCCAATATCTCGGTGTCCTTTGGAAAACTTAAAATATAAATACAGTAAGTAAACAAACTTTAGATTTAGTTAGAAATACCAATGTAACCCTTTACTGACATACTTTCAATGAGTCAGAGTATTGAACCACTATATGGTTAAAAAATAGAAAAACAGCTTAATGTGGGCCCACCACACTCACTCACTTACACACACACACACACACACACACACACACTACAGACACACACACACACACACACACACACACACACACACACACCCCGTAGCAGGCCTGAAACGTCGCTGGTGTGCGTTGAGGCCAAGTGAAACCTAAAATGGCCGCTTCGCTCTCAAAGAGCACAAATAAGACAAACAAAATGCACCTGAATGAACTTGAAAGAGTTCCAGGATCCCGTCACCCGTCAGATCAGTCCACGTGAGGCGGTGATCGGTCGGCAACCTCTGTGAACACCCGGCGATTAGGAGCGCTATCTGGATTTCCTCAATGCACTTCACAGTCCATGCAACAACAGTCTGTGGCAATCACTCTGATCACCTCTAGCTCTCTTACAATCGCTGATTTAAATGATAAACTTGATTTAAGTTTCTCACCAGTGATTCACGTTAGTCCCGTTTACTGTAATAGCAATCAAGCATAAAACCCGCATTTCTTCTGAATCGCGTCACGTTGACTTCTTTGTGGCGTCGTGTTGACTTCACAATAGAATAATATGCTAGTTAGCACTTAAACGATACAGTTCTGACTATGTTTATCACAAAATAAAGTGATGCATTTTCTGTTATCATACCGACAACATCACCTACGCACTTCTTTTTTCAACTCGTCTCTCACACTCCCGACTGACATTTTCAGTGGCCAATCACAGTTGCCCTACTTGACATTAGGCGGGATTAAGTCACTTTTCAACCAAGAACAGAAATCCAAACACGTCTTGACACAGACATTTCTGAACAGGTACATTTTTTATATAAAAAAAATATAGAAACACTTCTGTCACAAGGGAAAAAATAAGTAAATAAATAAATGCTAATATTAATAATAAATTAACCCAGGGTTACATCGAGAATGATTTTTACAACTATATCTTTATCGTTATCTTTATAGTTATCGTTCTTGGTGTGAACGGGCCTTAAAAGCTTTGCCCTATCTGAATCATCAGACTGACTATTACTGCAACATTCACTTTTCTCTCTAATAAGATTAACTTCTTCTAAATGGGTCGATTTTTTTTAGCTGTTTACCAAAGGAAATAGAATAATTACGAACTCTAAATTTAAAATATTCCCATTTACTAATATTCGAGGAAAGTGAAGAATCTTCACTCACTTCTGCAATAATATTTTTAACTCCTTGACAAAAGGCCTCCGAATTAAGAAGATTGGCGTTAAATTTCCAATATCCCTTATTACAATGCCGTGCAGTTAAGAGACTTTAAATTTAAACCAACCATACAATGATCGGAAATTGGTGCGGGGGATATAAAGCAATCTAAAATATTTTCCTTAATGTGGAATGAGATAAGCCAGAAGTCCAATCTTGATTTGCTTGTCCCGTCTGGTTTTAACCAAGAATACTGAAATAAATTGGGATATAAATCTCTCCAGGGGTCAAACAGGCCAAATGAACTACAAAAATTACATAAAATAGGATTGTAGTGATGCCTATTAAATTTAGATGGAAAACGGTCTAGGCAATCATCCTGCACCATGTTAAAATCCCCTCCTAATATAATATTATCTGTGGAATATGAGTAATATATATGATATATATGAGGAATATGAGTGGAATAAGTTTCAGGCCCATTATAACTTCAGAAACTTCCGATAGCAGTTCCCTGTTTTGATTAATAGTATTATAACCATATATATTTCCTATCATAATAAACATGTCATCAATGGAAAGCACACAAACGAGCCAGTGACCATTATCACTGGATTTATGTACAATTACTTTTCCAGGGCAATTATGAAACAAAATGGCAACTCCCGCTGAACGATTCGTTCCATGACAAAATAAAATGTTGTCCCCCCACTGATTAGTCCAAAATTTCTCATCTAAATCACTCGAGTGAGTTTCTTGTAACATGTAACAGTGTGGCTTTTTACCTTTACAGAATAAGAAAACAGCTTTGCATTTCACGTTATCTCGAAGACCCCTAACATTGAAGGAAGAAAAACAGAAATCGCAAAAACCTTAAGTAGCAGAGATTCTTTTCCCGTTGATGTAGCCATATGGACCTCTGAAATAAGCTCGGTGACCTGCTTCTCTTGCCTGCTTTATCTGCGGCCACAGTAGTGCTCTTGCCTCCCTGTCCACTGGAAGGATGTACTCGGCCAAACTGATGTTTAAATCTTTGCATACTGAGGAATTCTTCATAAGACGCCAGAATTCATCTCTGTAGTGCCTCATGGTGAATTGGATAACCACCTGTCGGTTTCGCCCCATCTCCAACTTTCCCACGCGATGTACCGAATCCACCACCTGCCAATTCTCTCAGGGGGGGCAAATGTTTGCATGATTAATGAGGATAGGTCACCCATTCAATTGATAAATGAATGGCTAGTTAAAGATGTAAAGGAAACTGAACTACTATAGTATTAATTGAAAATAAACTGACTCTAACAATCAATCTCTTGCTCTCCTTATGTTTCTATATGTGTGGTAAAACAATTCAGCAGCAAATTATCTACTTGTTTGATGTTTAAATTTGGTCTTGGTGGTTCTAATTCTTTGCTACGACGACTGAATGGTATTTCTTTCAATGACACGATAGAATTCATCTGCGCTGATTAAAGTTCACCAAGATGTCGATCAAGTTCAACGACAACTGAAGTTTGATTGCGTAGCTTCCCCCTCTGTCTTTTTTTTTTTTTTTTTTTTTCTTTTTTTTCCATTTGATTAGATTTAAAGAGTTTTTAAATTTTTTCTTGTTGTTAAAATTTCAATAGTTTTAAATATGATTGGATGTCACTGACTGTTCCCACCAATCCTTGCACAAGTTAAGGTTACGCATGATGACGAAAGCACGTTAGTGCTAGCCCTCCCGGAACTCATAGAGATTGCATTGAAGTGCCTGCAGTTCGAAATAAATGATCTTTGTATGGAAGTCTATGACAGCACTCGGGGCGATTCTCAGTCTGACAGAAATCGCCCAAAAAGGGGCAGTACTACACAAAACACGACTCGACGCTGATTGGACTATTTAGAGGCAGAACAAACTGTGAAAGCTAGCGTAACACTGTGGTTGAATGTGAAAGAAAAAAAATCTGCGCTTTGGTGGTGCGTCGCCCAATCGCCCTAATGGAGAAACCGCCCCTGGAATCCACCATACTTTCCAATTTTGTGGGAAAATTGTGGACCACTGTGGATTGATCTTTGCCATGATACCAAGTACCTCGTCCCGTGTTCTTTCTTCTGTTTTCTCTTTTAAACTGCGAAGCTTGAGATTCCAGCGTCGCTTATAACGCTCCAGTTCCTGAACCCGCTCCTTAAGATCCGCATTTTCCTTTGCCATCTTGTACACTTCTTTTCCAAGGTTACTGGATGCAGATTTACAGTCTTTGATCTCCTTTGCGTTAAATTCAACTCCTTTTGACAGTTCGGCTATCATTATCGTATTCTGCGTCCCGAAACCCTCCATCATGGTTGTCGGATTATTTATCGCGTCACGAATGGCGGCGTTGGAAACCTCAGGCTGACCATCCCCTTTTAATTTTTTTTTAAGGTACAGGAATTTTTGTAGGTATAGATTCCAACGGTCTCCTTACACTCACTGATTGAGTTTCCATCATCTCTTCAACAACAGGGGCAGCGTAGTCGTGAGACATTAAAGCATGTGCACCCAAAGTATGGAGGCCGAAACCTGCAAAAACAATAAATAAATAAATACACAAATAAATACATGTGTGCATAAATACATGTATTCTTGTTTAAATACTTAAATAAATAATTATATATGTGATGAAAGTAGGCAAATAAATAAAATAAATTGGTGGGCAAATGGAAAATGTTTAAGGAAATGCTAAACTCATCCTAAATATTTTCCTTTGATCACTCATTTATTTCTGAACGTAGTTCCAGATTTTTTTTTCCTCTGCGCAACACGAGGACAACATTAATGAGAGGGTGTCAATTATGCAAGAGTAGCGGATCGTGAGCATTTGCCTGCGCATGCGTATTAACATAGTCTCTTACACTTTTTCATAGGGTTAGTTTTGAAGTTATAATCATAAGAGAGTTAAATCATGAAAGATTTTAAGTGGCCAATGTAAAATATTAATGCTTACATAGCTCTTAATTGCAATACTGAACCGTTATTTGCTTAATAAACATACTTTTGTCGCCTGTATTTTCTGTTCTGATAACTAATGGGAAAAAACGGTCTGTTCCTCGATTAAACCACTTCATACCAGTCATCTCACGATGACCATGGGATACTGATATTACAGTTGTCTCTGGGTGGAGACTCAATCGGGTTACAAAAAATGGCGTCAGGAAACGACACTGGCCATTTCTTTGGGTTGTTTGTAAAGTCACAGATACTGTACGGACTATACGGCTCAGTTTTTCTATGTATCTTGCTCTGTTGAATGGCAAAAGTGACTTTACTAGGATATGCTGGATTAACACCATGCATTTCCTGTCAGCTTGAAAGCCGCGCCCCCAGCTATGACATGACCCCGACCAAGTCCATAATTGACACCCTCTCATTAGCATGTTGCGCAGAGGAAAAATAAATGTGGAACTACATTCAGAAATAAATGAGTGATCAAAGGAAAATAAATAGGATGAGTTTTGCATTTCCTTAAACATTTTCTATTTGAACACCAATTTATTTTATTTATTTGCCTACTTTCATCACGTTTAATTATTTCTATATGTATTTAAACAAGAATCTGAGTATTTATACATACATTTATTTATTTATTTGCATATTTATTTATTTATTTATTTATTGTTTTTGCAGGTTTCGTCCTCCATACCAAAGAAGCATCACCTGTTGCAGCTGTCTTTGGTTTCGGCATGTTTTTTTAAAGAGTCACAAAAAATTACTAAACAGTATGCAGTTATGCACCTTAGTTACACTTTCTCGCGGTTGAATCAACTAATTAAACTAAACAAGAAAAACAAGCAACACAAAAATTTGGGACTGATGATCAGAGTCACAACAAAGTACGTGTACTCGGTTCGCCATCTTGCTGGAACCCCCCCTTTTGTTTGAGAGTGCTTAGTTTCTTGCATGTTAATTATTAATAAGAAAAATGGCCAATAAACAACATAAGGGGTATATGTATATATATATGGACGTTTCTTCAACTAGGGGCACTTTTATCCTTGTGGAGTTGAATAAAAAAAACTTGTCACGTAATACAGTCTCATAAGTTTAAATAATTTGTCTAGTTTTAAGGTCTGTAAGAGGACAAACTTAGATTACAAGATAAACTGTTAATATTTAACATTTTTTCCAACCTGCAATGAACAAATGTCATTTCCACCACATCTCAATATACAGCTGTTATTTAAAAATAGAATAACTTATGCCACTCAAGAATTGTCTAAGATAATTTTTGTAACTAGTTTTACCAGTTTTTCCACAATGTACAATAATTATACATTTGTCAATGAGATTAACGGTTACCAGTGTTGGGGAAACGTACTTTTAAAAGTAATGCATTACAATATTGCTTTACTCCATAAAAAAGTAACTAATTACGTTACTTGGTTACTTTTTATGGAAAGTAATGCGTTACGTTACTTTTGCGCTACTTTTTAAATCTGGAAATGGCTTGCTTGTTTGTTTTTAAAATTAAAAATTTATATTTTTGGCAAATTTAAAAGCCTTTTCACTCCAAAAGTGAAATTAATAAGCCTCAGTCTGAAGGGAAAGTACATTTACGTCCGTACAGTTGAATGCAGAAGAAGAAATTTCAACACGCTTCAGCAATAAAAAAAGACACATAAGTGTTTGTCTTGAGTAATTTTTGCTCATTAGTAAGTTTGAACTGGATCATTGAAGGTCAGAAGCAAGACATTGGTTAATAGAATGGGATTAAATACATAAAGGATATTTGTGTTGTTTAACATTTAATTATTGCAGGTTTGCGTCATATTCTGAGTTGCATTATTTTTATTCATTTTGAGGAATACTAAATCTGTTTTTTGTGAGTGAGATGAATTAATGTATATTCATATTTATTTCAGAACTACAATAACATCTGATTTCTCAACATGGGGACAGGAGAGCTGTCAATCAATAAAATGGAAATTAAAAAGTAATGCGTTACTTTACTAGTTACTTGAAAAAAGTAATCCGATTACGTAACTCGCGTTACTTGTAATGAGTTACCCCCAACACTGACGGTTACAGTGCATACTGTAAATAACTGACACAACTGATGGCAAGGCAAAAATATAAGCAATAAATGATGCATCAAAATTTCAACATTGTGAGATAATCATGAGGCTATATAATTGTGAGAGTTTGATACAGAAATGTTCTCATTGGTCTCTTTTTTAAAAAAATCTCCTCTCGTCTATTTCTTTGATTGATTCTCCATTGTCTCCTTTGTTTACGTTGCTCCCGCTTTGACAGATCTGCAATTGCTTTTACTACTCCTTTTTCTTTTTTCCTCAGGTATCTCTCCCTGTCTCTTTTAAGTCTCTCTTCATATTTTATAGGGCCAGCTTTTATTTTGTCGCTATAGGCCTGTGACCTTTCTTTTGTTGTCTTAGGTGGCATCTTAAAAATAGATAAAAATTAAATCAATTAATATAAAAGTAATATAATTTAGAAATAAAAATAATATCATAATATAAATATAAAAAGTATTGTAATATATTATAATATAAAAAGTATTACACAAATGTACTCTTTCAATCCATATCAATTGTACTTTGTATCCATAAATGTCATTTCCACCACAGAGGGCAGTGTGGTGGAAATTACATTTCTGTAGTTTTTTGTGAAAAAATGGAATATAGCTTCACTGATTAGCTTTGAATTAATACTTAGCATTTCATGTATGCAAAATACTCTTATTTAACTTAAAATTTTTAGCTTTTTAAAAACACCCTTGAAGGTACAGCGTGTTTGGAAATGACGTAGAATAAATATGTTAAGTGATCAAGCAATATTTACCTTGATTTTTCTTAATTTGTTGTTGATGAAAATTTAAGTTCCCTCCATGTTCAACATGTGCTCTGATGTCACTGAACATTTCCATAGAAACCACCTAAACAATCTTTCACACAAACTTTTAAAGGGACATTACAGTGTTGTGGTGGAAATTACACCAATACTGTGCGACAGCTATATTTTGTATAGAAAGTAATATTGATCGTGGTCTCACATTAAATACTATTATGTATTTTAATTATTTTACTAGTGCTTAATTCAGGTAAATTAATAGTTACCAGATAAGTCATATTTTTTAAATGTATTTTCATTGTTGAAGTTTAAAAGTCTTGTGATTTTGTGATTTTGACACCTATAAGGAGGTTGAAAAGTATGAAAAAATCATAATAGAGAGGTAGTAAAAAGTTTTTAAGGTGGTTTTATTGTTAGTTTGACTAAGAAAGAGGAATTTGTCCAAAATTATATGTATTTTTGATAAATATGACCAAAGAACATAAAAGTGCCCATAGTCTAAGAATCACCCATATATAGAGAGAGAGTTTAGTTCCAAAAACGGCTTTTTTTAAATTTATTTTTTTAAAGAGTTTCCGCCAAAATCAGTATTGTATCTGGTCGTTATTGAAAAGTCAATTTTTTAATTTTATGCAAAATGCGATATTCGCCGAGTTATTCTGTCATGTTTTCTCTCTTTCTTTCCCCAACTGTGGACAATCGCCAGTCCTCCCCTTTTCTGCGAAGCCATATACTCTCACCCCTCACGCGCACCATTCCCGCTATCTAGACAGTAAAATGGCGGCGCTTTACAACCCGCTTCCTATTTTTTCCCTCATTATTTGTACTTTGTGATCAACAACACTTAGAGCTGCACGATAAATCGCATGTAATTGTCAAGCGCATCTCGTCAGTAAAGCCGGTTCTGTGAATAGGTAATCTCCATCACGTGCTTTTAGATGGAGCGGCATTTATTACACAGAGCCATAGATCACTGCTATATCACTTTGATAATCACTGCATATAATCCTATGTGTCTATCGCAGATAGTCGCATTCGATTATGAACGCGATATTGCGTAGCTTGTCAGTTTAAGTGTTTTTATTTATGCCATTAATTTTTTTGTTAATACAGCGTATAGCACTATAACTAAATGAATGTAACATGGCAAAGAATGCACTTTTGGAAGTTGAATGTACGGAGACGAGTATCGCGCCCGGCGCTGTATCGCCAACGTTTTTCCCACGCGTCTTTTGTGTCATACCCAAGCGATTTTCGCAGGCTATGGAGCGAGAACGGTACTGGTTGCCTATTTACCCCGTACACTCCATACAGCAGTGATCCTTGCTCTCCACGACTTCCTCCCATTCTTGTTGTCTTCGCGAAATTGCTTCTTATTTGCATAAAGTTAAGAATCGAACTTTTGGTCGCTTGACTCGCATCGCTGACCGCCCCATTCCGTCAACGGTCACTGTCGCTCGTTCCGCCGGAGGTCGCCAGCTTCTCCATTGAAATGATGGGATTATTAGCTCGTCGACTGTGTGTCGCTGGCGTGTGACGGGGCTTAAACGTCGGACGATAATCGCGCGCGTATATTCGTCCCGGTGTGACAAGCCTTTTAAGGGAAATGTCGTTTTGGAATTTCTGTGGTCTAATGTGATGTTCTTGTTCATGATGACATTTTCTTTTTTATTGCTGTAATTAATTTATAGCCTTAACAAGATGACCCGCTGAATTCATTTTGTGAGCGATGACTGATTGAATGTATTTTAAGATGTATATAAGATTAGTATTGACCAAGATCAGAGGCTGTCATATGTGGACCAACTTACTATGTTGTGTATTTTCAACAGTTTCATATGAAAAATAACTTTTATATTGATTCAATGGATTTATTGCATTTTGGAAGAAAAAAAACGTGTCTTGGATTTATTGCATTTTGGGGAAAAAATTTAACATTTTATAATAAATCTTTGAAATCAAAATCTGGATTTGAATTTTTACTGTTATTATAACCTAAAGATGCTATGTGAAAACAGAAAATAGTGGTTTTCATCTAGCAACTTTCTTGGTAAAGAAAACACATTTAACTCAAATTAATCAAAATGGATTTATAGCGTTTTGGAACAAAACTAGTCATACCACACACCCCACACACACGAGATTACTCTGTATATGTATGTATATATATCTTATTACACCAATATATTTATCTTCTATAATTACCCCATCAACTTCGGTCAGAACTCTTGGTGTAACTTTTGATAACCAGCTAACCTTCAAAGACCACATTGCAAAGACAACTCGATCTTGCAGGTTTNACAACAACAACAACAACCACACACACAGAACAAAACGAGAATTAAAAATATATATAATTCTAATGGATAAATATAAATGCAGTATATAATAATATAGGCTTAGCAATAAACAAGCCAAAACAAATTAATTTAAAACGAAACGTAAGGTAAAGTTTGGCTTACCTCTCTCATTAGGCACAAACCCAAATGTTCGCGATGTAGCCTATTTGAAGCTAAACTCTGAGCGTATTTATTAGGTAAAATAAGATTTGTAGTTCACGCGCGTTCCAGTATCGACGGAAAAATATCATAATGAGCAAAAATATGCCACAGTGGCCCGGTGCTCAGGCCGAACGGCAAGGTGAACGGCTGCGCTGTTTCCAGTGAATGCAGTAGCTTAGTGTGCGCGTGAGGCGCCGGCGCGATCAAACAGCTGAAATAGACTACTCAGTCATTTTTGGTCATACAGTAAATGCATAATTCGAAACTGAAAAGTGCAAAGTGTTAGCAGTTTGAAAATTCAAGAATAATAAAGTTAATAAGAATTATTTCGTAAAGGCAGTATGTTCTTATTTCGCTCTGCATAACCTGAACGAAATATATATATATTTTTGCTAAGAACAAACCGGAATGAAAACATTTCGCTTTTAATCTGTGTATTTAACAGCCTGTGAGACGTTACAGGGGCAGTACCCTGCCTCACAGACTAAAATCAGGGTGCCCACTACGGAGACGGCACCAGAGGTGAGGGGGCACAGTGACCGGTTATCCGGAGCCGCCCCGATCAGGCCCCCCCGTGGGCGCCGATATATATATGTTTACACACACACACCCTACACAGAGCTGGGCATTAGCCTACTTACAAATTGTAGTCCGTTACTGATTCCAAATTACATGGCAAAAATTGTAGTCAGTAACGTAATCCACTACATTACACATTATAGGTAATATAATCAGACTACTTTTTAGATTACTTATTTTTTGAAGAACTGCAGGGGGGTAGGAGTTTTTACTGAAAACTAATATTATGCTGTCAAAGGGGGGGAAAAGGGAAAAACGATTAATCGCATCCAAAATCAAAAAGTTTTTGTTTATATATGTGTGTATACTGTGTATATTTATAATGTATATATAAACACACACACATGTATATATTTTTGAAAAATTTACATGATCATTATCATATATAATATATATATATATATATAATATGCTGTTCCATATAACACCACCTGATGTGAGAGCATAGACTGTAAAAAAACAGGGTGAGAGGCAATTTATAAGTGGCATGCCCCCTTAATTTGCCGCCTACGGCGTGACATCACAGGCCGAGCATGGGGTGTTCCCGACGCGACGCGGTGCGTCGCCGCTGACGGAAGTGCAGAAAGCTTGTGTTGTTGTGCTCGGCTTGTGTCATGTACGGCGGTAGGTGAGATGAGCGGTCAGATCGTGTCATGACATCCGCGCGCATTATGGCAGCTCTATCGGGTCAGAGCGATGATCCCGTCGAACCGGACCAGTCCCTGCAGCACATGCTGAAGGCCATTGCGACAGCGGAAACCCCGCCCCCCCCCCCCCCCCCTGACGTCAGACAGGACCTCAGCTGACTGGGTCGTACCTTCAGCGTCACACTCCACCCGATCAGCCTGCAAGCGCTCTAGCCTCATTCAATGCCGCAGAACTTGGGTTTTATCACGACGATCAAAGGAAACGGCCGCGTCATCGGCTATTTTTTCAGCTGATTCCTTTATGACAGCATAATTCACGAGGCCGAACGTCGCTCTCTCGCGCCGGTGATGTCATAGTCCTGTTCTTTCTCCTTCACCTTAGTATCTATCTAGCTATCTATCTATCTATCTATCTATCTGATCTGTCTGACTACAGTCTGTCATTCAGTATCAGGCTAACATGGTCAGATTAAATGGCTTTACTTTAACCCTTATTTATGGTCTATTATCACAATACAACGCCGTTCTTAGCTACCACCTGTTGAAAATGGCCTACTGTGGTGTAATGTTAGAATACAGACTAGACCAAATTTATAAATTCCTTGTTAACTAATATTTTGCCTGAAATTGATTTCATTGACATCCCTGTGGCTTGGGGATTTTTCCATCCTATGGGCAAGGATTTGATGAATTTTTTTTGGTCATGGTAGGGTGGGTTTCACAGGGTAATTTAAGGGTCAACTGGGGTGTTCACATGGTAACAGTGTACCTTTTGAACCCCTAAACCAGCTTTTCTTACTGCAATCCGAACATTCCCTCGGAAGATTACCATAGCTGCTCTCATATACTACTGTGTCTTGTTGTCAGGTCATGTTCTTGTAGTTACGAGTTAACTACGTCCCATACATTCATACATCTAAGCCTCACACCAAACAATTTCATGACTCTCCTTATTCATTCTAAAACATATATCGAGATATTCAGGTTCTCCTCACCAAATGACCACACGGCACAAAGAAAGTAATTTTAGCCATTTGTTTTCGGAACTCTTTGATTATAGGTGGTCCCCTTGGCTCCTGCTCTCTCTCTCTGTGTCACTTTCTTGCTGATGATGTGTCTCTTTTAAATATATTCATTCTCTGCTGCGCCACGGGTAAGGTTGGTGTTTTGCACAGGTTTCACTCACTTCTTCTTTTGTGAACATCTTTCTTCTGGTTACAACGGGCACACCTCCTAGTCCTTGCTGTCTTTTTTGGATACACACTTGATGATCAGTTCGATTCATAACATAAGTGAATAATGCACAATGTATGAGAAACAATTCATTTGGCAGGTTTTTATATGATTCGAGAGAGGTTATGCGAAGTACTAGTGTTCATTGGGAACCCTAACCGCTAACTAATGTTAATTGTACACAATAAAAGGTTAAAATCCTAAAATGTCAATTAGATGATGACCATTAACCAACCTGATAAATATTGTAAAGTACAGTAACACGCCATTAATTCCATTAACGAATAATCCATATTTAAAATGTTTGCACATACACAATTTTTATATGTTTTAATATATACATAATGTGTGTAGTTATATCACTAAACATTATACAGTACCCACACACATACTTGTAATAACTTTATTTTGAATGCATTATCACGATTAATATTTTGCAGCCCTAGACTGAACCTCAGAACATTAAAAGATAGACCTTAAGGGGTCATATGATGCGATTTAAAGTGTTCCTTTCTCTTTGGAGTGTTACAAGCTGAGTGTTCATAGATAAGATCCCTGAAGTTCCAAAGACTAAATCTCAAAACCCAAAGAGAGATGCTTTATCAAAGGTAAGACTCTGCCAGCGCCCGCCTAAAACGACTCGGTTTCTAACACGCCCCACCTACTCCCTCACTATGGGAATATTCGCATAATGCGGCCCAAATTCACGCAAAGAAGAATATCTGGATTTACAGTCCCGCAGTTATACGTTTCGTGAACCTAGTAGAGAGGTCAGTCCTGACTTTTGCTATGACAATCTGCTCTGTCCGAATCGCTACTGTTTTTGTTATAGGTTTGTAAGTCATTGCTATTTGCTGTCAAATGCGGATTTTTGTTGCATCGAGGAGCGAGAGATAGAGTCAGCGTCGCGGCTAAGAGAGAGAGAGGGGTCACATCAACAGTGAGTCAGCTGATCCTTATCACATCACAAAACACATACCAGCTTCATCACTGTGTCACGTGACTCTGTTCCCCTTTCGTGCTCTGTCTTTACATTTAGTTTGGAAAGATGAAGCTCGCGATTATGGTAAGTGCTGTTACATTTCCAATGAGTGCTTGTGGTGTTCGGCCAATCAAAATGCACAGGGTCAGCTGGCCAATCAAAGCAGACTGCACTTGTCGGAAGGAGGAACTTTGTAGAAAACAAAGCATTTGAGAGAAGCGGGGCATAGAGATAATGTTCCATGATTTGAAAAGATGTGTTTTTTGAACCTTAAAGCAGGTCGCATTCTTTACAACCAATACACAAATACTGAATCTTTAAAAAAAGCACTCGATATGACCCCTTTAAGGCCTTTCCAAAAAAAAATAAAAAGCCTTAAATTACTTTATCTACTTCAATGAAGCACTCTGAATTAAATCTATAGAAGTTTTCATTTGTTATAAGAACTGAAACTGTTCAGTACCTAACAACTAAGAGAAAAAAGTAGGTTGCAATGTTTTTTGCTGCCGGCAGTGCTTTTAGATAGTGGTGAAGTTTGTCTTTTGATCTTAGCGGCTGTTTAAAGTTCAGAGATACTGGATTCACCGTGTATCTTACTTCAGACTTGCCTGGTCAGGTTAATTGTTTGTTATGACAGATGAAGTAACGCACTCATGATTTTAAAAAATAGTAGGGATTTTATATACTGAATGATACATATTTTTTCAGTTCGCTTGAGGATTCCCCACTCAACAAGCGTAAGGAAGTTTCACCCAAAATAGAACTCTGTTTTCGTTCACTAACTCAATTCACTCAAGTTTCAGACTTTTATGAATTTCTTTCTTCTGCTGAAATTTCTTCCAACTTCTGTGGAAGGCAATCGGGACCAGCAACAGTTTGGATACCTACATTCTTCAAAATACCTTCCTTTGTGTTTAGCAGAACAAACAAATTTATACAGGTTTGGAACAATTTGAGGGTAAGTAAATGATGATTTTCATTTTTTTTTTTGTGATCTATCCCTTTAAGCTTGTTGAGTAGTGGATCCTCAGGCAGAACTGAACAGATATCCAGCAGTATCTTCCTCTTTCTAAATGGGGATGTGGAAGTCTAAGTCCTGTGATCATTTCTCTCTTTTTTATTTTATTTTTGTAGATTGATAACCATGGAAGTAAATGTCATGTTAGGAGTTACTGAAGCACTACGGTAGCACCTTTTTAGCTGACAGGATGCTGGTGCAGATCTGGAAGTGTTCTAGGTTTCTGAACAACTCTGTCTCGATGGATTGACATAGAACAAATCTAAATGGCTCATTCGCATCAATAAATGTCACCAATCACACGTACAATTGCTGCAATTGCAGCTAATGATGACATAGAGACACTGAATTAAATGTCTTTTGAATTTTGCAAAATGTTTTCAAACCTTGTGCTCATATTTACAGTATCTCACTGAAGTTAGTACACCCCTCACATTTTTGTAAATAGTTTATTATATCTTTTCATGTGACAACACTGAAGAAATGACACTTTGCTACATTGTAAAGTAGTGAGTGTACAGCTTGTATAACAGTGTGAATTTGCTTTCCCCTCAAAATAACTCAACACACAGATGTTAATGTCTAAACCGCTGGCCACAAAGTGAGTACACCCCTAAGTGTAAATGTCCAAATTGGGCCCAAAGTGTCAATATTATATTTTGTGTGGCCACCATTATTTTTCAGCACTGCCTTATCCCTCTTGGGCATGGAGTTCACCAGATCTTCACAGGTTGCCACTGGAGTCCTCGTCCACTCCTCCATGACGACATCACGGAGCTAGTGGATGGTAAGGCCTACAGATGCAAAAATTATTCGGGACCTGCTTGGCCAATCCATCACCTTTACCCTCAGCTTCTTTATCAAGGCAGTGGTCGTCTTGGAGGTGTTTTGGGGTCATTATCATGTTGAATACTGCCCTGCGGCCCAGTCTCTGAAGGGAGGGGATCATGATCTGCTTTAGTATGTCACAGTACATGTTGGCATTTCATGGTTCCCTCAATGAACTGTAGTTCCCCAGAGCCGGCAGCACTCGTGCAGCCCCAGACCATGACACTCCCACCACCATGCTTGACTGTAGGCAAGACACGCTTGTCTTTGTACTCCTCATCTGGTTGCCACCACACACGCTTGACACAATCTGAGCCAAATAAGTTTATCTTGGTTTCATCAGACCACAGGACATGGTTCCATGTAATCCATGTCCTTAGTCTGCTTGTTTCAGCAAACTGTTTGTGGGCTTTCTTTTGCATCATCTTTAGAAGAGGCTTCCTTGTGGGACGGCAGCCATGCAGACCAATTGATGCAGTGTGCGGCGTATGGTCTGAGCACTGACAGGCTGACCCCCCACCTCTTCAACCTCTGCAGCAATGCTGGTAGCACTCATACGTCTTTTTCCCAAACACAACCTCTGGATATGAAGCTGAGCACGTGCACTCAACTTCTTTGGTCGAGCATGGTGAGGCCTGTTCTGAGTGGAACCTGTCTTTTTAAACCGCTGTATGGTCTTGGCCACCGTGCTGCAGCTCAGTTTCAGGGTCTTGGCAATCTTCTTATAGCCTACACCATCTTTATGTAGAGCAACAATTCTTTTTTTCAAATCCTCAGAGTTCTTTGCCATGAGGTGCCATGTTGAACTTCCAGTGACCAGTATGAGAGAGTGAGAGCGATAACACCAAATGTAACACGCCTGCTCCCCATTCACACCTGAGACCTTGTAACACTAATGAGTCACATGACACTGGGGAGAGAAAATGGCTAATTGGGCCCAATTTGGACATTTTCACTTAGGGGTGTACTCACTTTTGTGGCCAGCGGTTTAGACATTAATGGCTTTGTGTTGAGTTATTTTGAGGTGACAGCAAATTTACGCTGTTATACAAGATGTGCACTCACTACTTTACATTGTAGCTAAGTGTCATTTTTTTCAGTGTTGTCACATGAAAAGATATCATTTAAATATTTACAAAAATGTGAGGGGTGTACTCACTTCTGTGAGATACTGTATTTATTTATATATCCATGTTATTCTTTGGGAATTGACTGGATGGTGAAAAGTGGGCTTTTCATACTGGAATGAATGCAAGAATTGCTAAAACAATAACAAAATGACAATTATAATTTGTTTAATATTTTTCATACAGTGGAAAAAGAAAGTAATTTCAGAGGTGAAGCAATTTTTAAAAATGTTTGATGAAAGATTATGAAAATGTAGAATATGCATTAATACATTTTTCACAGTTAAGACCAAGAATGTGTATTGAACAAGGAAATAGGATACATTTTATTTTACTGTAATATGTTTGTTGAACTTGCAATAACATTGAAAATCACCAATAACATCTGACAACAGTTGTCACAGTTTTTACTTCCTGAGGTGAAATCTGACCAAAAAAGTTTTTGTTTCTAACAAAGAAAAGGCAGCAGATATGGCAGATATTTTGCACAGGAACATTTTGATTAAAACACTTGTACGATATTAATTGTATTAAACTGGATTCTTGTTTTTTTTTTTTGTTAAGGGTGCTTCAAGGATGACCGCATAGTGTTCTGGACATGGATGTTCTCCACATACTTCATGGAGAAATGGGCACCACGTCAGGATGATATGCTTTTCTATGTGCGCCGCAAGCTCTCTTACGTCAGTGAAGACAACACAGAAGGGAGGAAGGTGAGATGAACCTATTAATTCTCATTGAATGAGGTGTAGAGGTGAAAACTGAGAAAATGGATCCAAGAATTTCTCACCTAATAGTTAGAGAGCTTCTTGCATGCCCTAGCTGTTTTTGAGCACCTCAAGTTATAAGCGGTAGCATATTTCATTAGGTCTCTAATACACGTTTTTGAACGAATCGACAGTCACTTGCCTCATTTCTAAATGAATCAACCATTTGAACGAATCGGTTGAATGAATGAATAAATGACTCCCTTGTTAAAACCATTTGCCGCCAGCTACTGGTGGTTTGGTTTCATATTTAAAAGTATCATTGCATTTTCCACATAATTTCTTATTTTTTGTATATTCAAAAATGATTTAAAACAAATCTTATAACATAATTTATGTGTAACAACGTTTGTATCGGGAGGGAAAAAAAGGAGGAGGCAGGAACCGGCGAACATTTAAACAAACTTTAATAAAAATAAACTCAAAACAGCGCGACAGCCCCTCGCGGACGAATGTCGCGCACAAACAAAATCAAAACACAAAATAAAATCCAGGCCTGGTCCTCTCTCGTCTTTTCCTGTCGTCACTCCTCCCTTGTATCCTTCCGGAGCTCCTCCGTGAGACTCCCGAGACTGCGCTCTACTCCCCCCCTCCGGGGGAGCCGATCACGGCGGCCGTGGCATACCTGGGGGTAAGGACAGACAGACGAGGCGAGAGAAAAGGAGACGTAAGGATGAGGAGAGACAGAGACGAGAGAGGGAAGAGAGGAGAAAAAAAATATTCTTGTTCTGGTTCCCAGACACACTGCCGCTCGGCTCTCCACCAGCTGGGTAAGCTCTTCCGCTATGCCTGGCGGCGGCACTGGATAGCCCTCTGTGGACGGCACGACACTCCTCCGCCGCCCAGTGGACGGCGACGGCTCCTCCGCATTCGGGCAGCCGGCAGGAGTCCCCCGTTCCCTGCTCCTCCCCATCATGGCGGATTGCAGCAGCTCGGCCTCAGGCGAACGGCGGCGACTCCTCCACTCCCTCACGGACAGCAGCTGTCCCTCCACAACCCAGGTGGCTGGCAGCGAGTTCGTCCGCCCCCCCAGCAACTCACTCCAGCCCACCACCTCGAGCGTCCATGGCGGCAGACTGCTCCGCCATGCTCGATGGCACCGCGTACTCACCCCAGCGGCGAGGGATCTCTGGCATCCCCCGCCCCCCCCGCGTGCCCCTCCTTCCTCCCGGGTTCGGCACCATGTACAATTTTGTCTTAGGTCTGGAAAAGGAGCGGGAAGAAAGAGCGGGAACCGGCGAACATTTAAACAAACTTTAATAATAAAATAAACTCAAAACAGCGCGACAGCCCCTCGCGGACGACTGTTGCGCACAAAAAAAAAAAAAAAAAAAAAAAAAAAAAAAAAAAAAGACAAAACCAAACACCAAATAAATCCCTGGTCCTCTCTCGTCTTTCCGTGTCGTCACTCCTCCTTTGTATCCTTCCGGAGCTCCTCCGTGAGACTTGAGACCGGTGAGTGGTGCAGGTGTCGCTCATTATCAATTACTCCACCGGCCTCGCTCCGTTCCCACGGCTCTCGGCCCCGCCCCTCTCGTCACATTATGCATTTGCAATTTTGTGGTGTAAATGCATTTATGGCACCTCAGCTTCATCAAACAGTGTGTAAATACATCTAATGCCACTTCAGATGCAACTTCTGTGTTTCCTGCAGTTGAGAGATGGAGTTTGTTGATACTGATTTCATTTGAATGGTAACAACTCTACATTTTCTTATTATTCTAACTGAATTAATTGATTTGATGTGAAAGATGACACACACATTTAATAAGGTTAGGGAAAAAATGCCATTTATAAACATAGTGGGAAATCAAATCACATGTTTTTTTTTTTTTTTATATACAGCAACTCATTTCTAACTCTTAGAATTTATTTTGAGAGTTGATTACGTGAGAGAACATCTGTAACTTAGTTCAGATTAGGGGAACTAATTTATTTTATGTAAATTTGTTTTGCATTGGAAATTTTTACTCTGCTGTAAAAGTACTTTTCAAGTGTCTGTACTTTATCAGACTGTTTTTCTTTAGAAAACTTTACTTCACAACATTCCAAAGCATAATATTGTACTTTTTACTGCGCTACGTTTCATATGAAATATAATTTAATACTTAATTACATTAGAAATGTAGACATTTTACTCTTAAAAAGTAATTCAAAGATTTACTTGAGTACAAGAAAGTACTACATTTCTAATGTTCTTAAGTATTAAAGGTAAAACAAACAACAACTTTTATTTATGAAATGTAGTGCAGTAAAAATGATGACATTATGTTGGAATGTAGTGAAGTAAAGAAAAACACTCATAAACTACAGATACTTTTTAAACTTACTTGAGGAAAGTAAAAATACTTCACTACTGTCTGCCTCTGTTGTCCGGTCGCACTTACACAAAGATCGGAACTCGGAATCAGCCAAGAAAATTGCAATCGGTGCATCTCCAATAGTTGGCATTTAAAAGTACCTGCTAAAGCTAAACAGACTTTCCAAGATGGTTTATCTTTTTTTCCCCTCACTTTATTTTGATTTTCTCCACCTCAGCATGTTACACCATACAATTACAGATATAGAATGATTGAAGAATGAGAGAATGATTGATGACATGTACAGGTGCATCTCAATAAATTAGAATGTCGTGGAAAAGTTCATTTATTTCAGTAATTCAACTCAAATTGTGAAACTCGTGTATTAAATAAATTCTATTCACACAGACTGAAGTAGTTTAAGTCTTTGGTTCTTTTAATTGTGATGATTTTGGCTCACATTTCACAAAAACCCACCAATTCACTATCTCAACAAATTAGAATACTACATAAGACCAATAAAAAAAACATTTTTAGTGAATTGTTGGCCTTCTGGAAAGTATGTTCATTTACTGTACATGTACTCAATACTTGGTTGGGCCTCCTTTTGCATGAATTACTGCATCAGTGCGGCGTGGCATGAGACAATCAGCCTGTGGCACTGCTCAGGTGTAATGGAAGCCCAGGTTGCTTTGATAGTGGCCTTCAGGTCATCTGCATTGTTGGGTCTGGTGTCTCTCATCTTCCTCTTGAAGCATGAAGTGCTCTAAATTTCCTGGTAGATGGCTGCGTTGACTGTGGACTTCAGAAAACACAGTGGACCAAAGTCCTCTTTTCAGATTGAAAGTACATTTTGTATTTCATTTGGAAACCAAGATCCTAGAGTCTGGAGGAAGGGTGGAGAAGCTCATAAACCAAGTTGCTTGAAGTCCAGTGTGAAGTTTTCACAGTCAGTGATGATTTGGGCTGCCGTGTCATCTGCTGGTGTTGGTCCATTGTGTTCTTTGAAAACCAACTTTACTGCACCCGTTTACCAAGAAATTTTTGTAGCACTTCATGCTTCCTTCTTCTGACAAGCTTTATGGAGATGCTGATTTCTTTTCCAGCAGGACTTAGCACCTGCCCACACTGCCAAAAGCACAAAAAGCTGGTTCAATAACCATGGTGTTACTGTGCTTGATTGGCCTGCAAACTCGGCTGACCTGAACCCCATGGAGAATCTATGGTGTATTGTCAAGAGGAAGATGAGAGACACCGGACCCAACAATGCAGATGAGTTGAAGGCCGCTATCAAAGCAACCTGGACTTCCATTACACCTCAGCAGTGCCACCGTCTGATTGTCTCCATGCCACGCTGGCCCTGGCAGTAATTAAAGCACAAGGAGCCCCTACCAAGTATTGAGTACTGTACAGTAAATGAACATACTTTCCAGAAGGCAACAATTCACTAAAAATGTTTTTTTTTATGGTCTTATGAAGTATTCTAATTTGTTGAGATAGTGAATTGGTGGTTTTTGTGAAATGTGAGCCAAAATCATCACATTTAAAAGAACCAAAGACTTAAACTACTTTTCAGTCTGTGTGCATTGAATTTATTTTTTCACAATTTTAGTTGAATTACTGAAATTAACTTTTCCACAACATTCTAATTTAGTGAGATGCACCTGTATATATACAGTGTATATATATATACACACACACACAAGCAGCTCTGAAAAAAAACAACCCCCAAAAAGGGTATTGAATCTAAAAAAGAACAAGAAAAAAAAAAAAAAAAATGATAACAACATAATGATTTTAAAATAACAGTTAAATAAATAAATATAAGATGGTTAATCTTTGCCTACTTAAATAAATAATGTCATGTTATGAAAATTTGAGCTCACCAAAAAAGGTTAGAAATAAGTGTTTGACAACAATTCCATTTCATCTGGCTGTTTTAACATGTCCCATATGGCCGGCTAACTAAACCGAGTGCAGAGGAGAATCAGATGTTCCACCAAAAATTTCTATCCTATCAAAGCAAAAGTGTGATGGATCTGAACTGGGATTGTGTTGGTTTCAGGTGGAGGTTGAGGTTTACAGAAGAGACTCTAAAAAGCTGCCTGGACTCGGTGATCCTGACATCGACTGGGAGGAGAGCGTCTATCTCAATCTCATCCTGCAGAATGTAAGCAAACCTCAGTGATCAGACGCTATGAGGTGCAGTGTAAACACAATTAATTGCTCTAAAATATAAACAATAAACCAAAGACTATTTCTCTGCGGCATAGGAGTTTTCATTATGTCTTTTTGGTGTAGTTTTGCTTAGTCTTTTTGTCCCACAGCTGGACTATGTGGTCACATGTGCAGTTTGCACACGCTCAGATGCAGGAGACATCCACATCCACAGAAAGAAATCCCAGGTGAGACAACATTTATGCAGTTTGTGTGTTGGGATATAACTACGCAGTTCAGACGCAAGGTAACACAGTACAATTTAGTTAGCCATCTTAGTTAGCCTAAACTCAGGGTTATGATACTAGAAGGTGATTATTATAAAAGGAATTGTATATACTTGTCAATAATGAGGTGTTTACTGCACAAAATCATAGTAACAGGGTTCAGAGTCTTGCAGTTATCCATTATTAGCCTTAGCGGAAGATTGACACCAGAAGGTGTTTATTACTAGATCATTTCAGGTGCTTTTTAGTAATCAGTTGTTTAAAAAAAACTAAGAGAGTTGACATTCCTTAATCATGCTTTATTAAAGGGGTCATCGGATGCCCATTTTCCACAAGTTGGTATGATTCTTTAGGGTCTTAATGAAATGTCTGTAATATACTTTGGTTAAAATTTCTCAATGGGAGTGTAAAACAACACCCTTTTTACCCTGTCAAAAACGGCTCTTTTTGCAGCAAGCCGTTTCAGTGCATTTCCCTTTAAATGCTAATGTGGTCTGCTATCCCCGCCCCTCTCCCTCTTTGGGGTGATGCGCAGTTCTCTGAGAGACTGTAAACTTTAGCTGCATTCATCGTGAAACTTGCTAACTAGCACATTATTAGGAAAGAAAAAAAGGGAAGGAAAGGCGAATTGCAATATTCATTAAAGCTGGTGAAGCTGAATCACGAATGATTCGCGCGAACATAGGTAGATTTTGGTAGATCGGGGGTGCATTCCCTTCAAAACAAACGTACTCCACTGCATCTTCAGCGGCTCAGATGTCGGGAGTAACTGACGACTGCTATGTTCATTATTACATCCAACAACAAAACACCTCAATCACTCAGGAGAAATTCTTGTCTACTCCTTTAAAAAAAACTAAAAACACTGGGTGTGTTTTTATCATTATAGGGTGGTTGTGTACACACTGCCAACACACATATAAGTTCAAACAACATGTAAAAGTGAATTTTACATCCGATGACCCCTTTAATCTAAGGCCTTGTTTAAAAAAAATCATAGTAACAGTCTGGCTGTTACTAGGCTAAAGGTTGTGAGGTTATGAAACTGCACACTGTAGTTTAATACTTAAAGTTTAAAGCATGAAGCATCAGTTGTTTACTACACTGAATACTCGGAACAGGGTTGATAGTTGAACCATTCAGTCAGCTGTTATTAGAAAAACCATAGGATTATGAAACTACAATCACAACACAAACTCATGGTAAAAATGTTGACATTTTCCCTACTGACACAACCAGATAGCACACAAACATCTCCAAAACGTCTGATAAACATCTTTGAAAAAGCATACATTCTTTCCACATCATAAACATCTAAACTGAAACCCGAACTAAACAAACTGATAGAAGAGACATGAACTAGTCCTTGAAGAGTTTGCTTCCTTGTAAGGGTGATAACACAGACATACCATAGCTAAATGATTTAATGTTATTTCTATGAATGTGCAGCTGAAACAATGGCTCTCTTTATTTACAGCAAGTGTTTGCCTCTCCAAGCAAACACCCAATGGACAGCAAAGGGGAGGAGTCAAAAATTAGCTACCCCAACATCTTCTTCATGATTGACAACTTTGAGGAGGTAACCTTTATTTAAGCTCTCAAATCACATTATGGTGCTAGATTGAAACTGCTGGTCATTTCAGGAGCTGTGTACTGTAACAGCAGGTTAATCAAAGAAGAGACAAGTGTGCCATCAAACATAAGGAAATAAACTATATGTTCTGAGGTCATGTCAAAGTCATATCTTTCTGAGGTATGTATGAACAGGTTGGACAAGTTTACCTAGTTTTTAAATCATAAATGTTCAAGCAGTGAATTGTATGTTGGTTTCAGAAGATGATGTCCAAAAGTTCCAAAGTTCCACACTTTTTTTTTTTTTTTTTTCAGTTAAGGGCATCATCCATGTATTTAAGTTGCTTTTTTACTATTTATACTACAAAACGGCAGAGAATAGTGCTTAAGTACGTGAATTGGGATGCACATATAGTCTTGAAATTCACTGTAGTGAAATGTGTGACAACACGTCAACATAAGATTATTTTTAATTGTCTTCTCACCAGTGTTATTTTAGTGTCATTGATACTGTATGCTATACTAGTTTTAATATTTTAAATTATTTGATTTTTAGATTTTATTTTTTAATTACGTGTGTAATGGAAGTGTGCTTTTCTCCTGTTACACAAGGCTAGGCATACCTGTCAACCCCTTCCGTTTTTTCCAGGATTCTCCCGTATTTTACCATTCTATACCGCTATCATCCCGTTTAAATATTTTCCCGTATTTCTCCCGTATTTTAAATCTTTTTAGCATATCATCTGTTTGATATATTGTTTAAATTAATATAATAAATCCTAATTGAATTTCACCCCCCCCCCCCCCCCCAAGAATACTTTTTGTACAACAATTTGTCTCCGCGTCACCCTTGCGCCATTTTGGAGAGTATCCACTGAACGTAAACAGTGTATGCTGTTCTGTGTCAGCTGCGCCACACGGTATACGTTTTCTACGTTGTTTACGCTTTGATTTGAACAAAAACAACGTATCGTACATATGACAATATTGTCATCATTGGCTGTGATTGTTGTGTGTGTTGGGCAGGTGTTCAGCGATATGACTGTTGGAGAAGGTGAGATGGTATGTGTGGAGCTGGTGGCCAGTGACAAAAGCAACACATTCCAGGGCGTCATCTTCCAGGGCTCTATCCGCTACGAGGCCCTAAAGAAGGTCTATGATAACCGGGTATGTTTCCTTTTATATTTGTCCAAACATTTGTTACATTTGCTTCTGGTGTGTATTTCATAGTACGTTTTTATAGGTAAGTGTGGCAGCTAAGATGGCCCAGCGGATGTCATTCGGCTTCTACAAGTACAACAACATGGAGTTTGTGCGGATGAAAGGTCCTCAGGGGAAAGGTCATGCTGAGATGGCTGTGAGTCGAGTGCCCACTGGAGACACCTCACCCTGCGGCACTGAAGAGGACCAAGACTCCCCTCTTCACGAGAGAGTCAGTTAAACCCATTTTCTGTTCCCAATTGATTAGACATTTTCAAGTGATGCACAAATACTGAACCATTTGCATTTGTTCTCTGCATTGAAAATTATGTAACTACATATGATGTAATTAATTTAGTTTTTAAAGGGTCAATATGATGTTCTTTTTAGCACAGTATTTTGTGTATTTGGTGTAATGAAATGTCTATGCGGTTTAAAGTAAAAAAAACACAATATTTTCCACATACTGTACATTATTTTTCTCCTCTATGCCCCGCCTTTCTGAACACGTCGCTAGCCCCTTCTAGTGCGTTGTGATTGGCCGAATACCTCAAGCGTGTGACGGAAATGTTACGCCCCTTACCATACTGTGATGCCCTGTCCGGCCGGAGCGATGAGACAAAAACATTAAAACACATTATAAACGAGGCATTTGTTGCATCCAGTGGGGACATAATTACTTTCTTTTTACACGTTGCATCGCACCGCGTAAACATAAAACCATGTCTGCATTGGTGATCAGAGAAATGACAAACAACAAACGCTACTCTACACTGCAAAACTCGCGTTTGAATCGTCAGTGGCAAATTTTTTAAATATGAAAACTTACTTACAGTCTGAGAGTCAGAACAGCTGCATTGTAGTCTACTCTCCCAGGATCAGGAACAGTCCTCCATAATGTGCTGCACACATCTGAATATTTGGGTCGAACTGTTCTGGAACAGTGTTGTAAATACAACTTAACCACTGATTTCTAAATGTGTCCTCTTTTGGAAGGCCAAACAAAAGTAGCTTCGCTTTCACAACGAAACACACGGCGGCTAGAATGAGCAGGCTTGAGAACGGCGTGGCCGGCGGATTCGACGAAGGAGCGGCTGGCGGGCTTGCGGCAACCACATGTGGACGACCCCGGGCTGGACTCCGCTTCATCCATGGTGAAAGCCGATCCGGCGATTTTTATTCGAAGTTTATTCCTCAGCGACCAGCACGGATCATCTCTAGGCATGACGAAGCGGATATCGTCTCTTTTGGAAGGCCAACAAAATAGTTTCGCTTTCACAACGAACCACACGGCAACAACAATACTACAGCGAGAATAAAAGTTACGCCGCCTTTCTTTGCGTGAACATTTGGGCGGGGTTATGCAAATCTTCCCACATCTTGATGTAGACATGTGAGGGTGTGTTTAAACGAGGCGTTTTAGGTAGGCATGGTTGACTCTTAACTTTTATAAAGAATATCTCTTTGGATTTGAGACTTTCGTCTTTGCATGCATATGACCTCTTTAAAGTAATTGATAGCCCTGTTTTCCTCACAGGTGACATCATTTAGCACTCCCCCAACCCCGGAAAAAAACAGGCCCTCCTTCTTCTCACCATCACTCCGCCGGAAAGTGCCCAGAAACCGAATAGCTGAGATGAAGAAATCACACTCAGCAAATGACAGTGAGGAGTTTTTCAGAGAAGAGGATGATGAAGGTACACAGACATACTGGGACAGTACTCGCTTTCAACAAAATTGAACAGTTTTAAATGCTGCATGTCTAAAATTTATATTTACAAAATACGGAGCCCCACACATGACATGCAAAAAAAATAAAATAAATTGTGCGCACGATTTACTAATTCGTTCCCTCGATTTACTAAATCATGCACTTTACATTTATCATTTAGCAGACGCTTTTATCCTAAGTGACTTACAAATGAGGACAATAAAAGAAGTCAAAACTAATAAAAGAGCAACAATATATAAGTGCAATGACAAGTCTCGGTTAGCCTAACGCGGTACACTTAGCAAGGTTATATATATATATATATATTATAACACACACACAAAGAAAAACAAGTAGATAGAATAGAAACATATAAATAATCTTTTTTTTAATAATAATAAAAAAGAACATAAATGTAGATAAAGTAGAATTAAAATAGAATAGAAAGTGATAGAGTTAGAGGGTCAAATAAAGGTGGAACAGATGTGTTTTTGAAACATGAAATTATAATTTGTGCCCTTGTTTTAAGTAAATTGTGTGCTCAATATAATAATTCGTTCCTTCGTTTTAGATAAAATTGTGCGCATGAACTAGTAATTAATTCTACTTCCTGTCCATATTCTCTCTGATGTAGATGTCTATATCTTTTAAAATGATTCCATGCAATGCTGCAAGGCTTTTGAGAATGCGTATATAACTCATTCCCAACTCAAAATAAAAGTTAAAATTAAAGTGTCTCTGTCAGTAACATAACATAACAGCAGCAACAGGTTTATGAAAATGTGGACAGGAAGTGGAAAGAATTATTCTTTTGAGTGCACGATTTAATTAAAACAAGGGACCGAATTATTATATCGTGCGCACAATTTACTTCAAACGAGGGACCGAATTATTATATTGTATATTAAAAATATGCATACAGTTTTGAAGGGGGAAAAGCATTCCTTCCTTGCAACAGTGATAGTTTCAGTTTTGAAGTGAAATTAAAGGTGCTTTCCTCTTTCCTCAGACTTGTGCAACGCCACAAACTTGCGCTCCCGCTCTCTGTCAGGAACGGGGCGCTCACTGGTCGGTTCTTGGCTCAAGCTGAACAGAAAAGAGGAGTATTTTCTGTTATATTCCCATCTCACCTACGTGACTCTTCCTTTGCATCGCATCACCACAGGTACAGCACACCTGCCCTCCTTGCATCTGTTAGCCGTGAATTGTAGTGGCTAAGTGGCTCCATTGTTTCTTTTTTTAGATATTCTGGAGGTGAGACAAAAGCCCATTTTGATGACATAACATTTACTGACCCCTCAAAATCCATGTTACCAAGTGCCTCCTCACATCAGGCCCCCGAGGAACCGCCGTGTGGCGTACGGACAGATAACCAAAAACTATGAACAATACGCAACAGTGAACGAGAAGAGGAAAAGGGAAACCTAAGGAACAAACTCCATCAAGAAGTGCCTCTTCCACATGTTCTTCAGAGAGATGGCCTCCAGAATGGCTCGAGACCTGGAACTAAAGTGGCACTAGACTGTGACGCTAAAGGGAAATGTTTATTGGGAGATGAAACCCAATAAACGAATGTCGTTCTTGTAAATACACTGCTGCTTAGATACTCAGTGAACTGTACCGACCACAGCCGTCTCCCTTCAACCCTCCTTCAAGAGACACTCATAGGTTTCACGATATTACTGATTTTGTGTGTAGTATATTTTCCAAAGGACGTTTCCTCGCAGCTCTAGGCCTTAATACTTCGCTAACCAGCTAATCTATATCAAACGTCGTCCTTTTGATAGCCCATTGCTGAGTGAATCGCAAATGTCCTCCTGTACTTACACGTCTGTCTGTTACTTGATATGTTCGAGGGGATTTCTGATTTCCAAATACTAGTGAACATGACGTATCTCCTGAGAAGACCGTTTCCGGTAGATGGATGATGACACCACCTGAGCACAGTTCTTGGAAACAACATCTTCCACAAAGACACTTGAACATGACACTAAATCACATGATCCCACCCAGCAGACGTTGCTTTTTTGATTTTTGGGTTTGTTCTCCGCCGTGTTTCTTCAAGTTAGGTGACTGTCGTCTTTGAGTTTCAGTTTTGAGAACTCTTTTGCACTAAAGGGCTTTTGGAGTTGAACACGTATCGCCAACCCAAAGTGTCAGTATTATTTAGTTTTGTACGTATGTGTCAGCAGAATGTAATAACTGATCCGACAGCTTTAATATCTATTTGATATTTGATAGGCAGATTTGCCAGCAGCATTTGAAGATGTTGTTCAAACTATTTTAAGACCCTAGTCTTCAGTTTTATTTCATTCTTTGCTTTAGGTGCAAAGCTTCAGTGGAAGGCTGTTTTTAAGGAAGTCCCACGCTTTACATGCGCTTTTGTATCAAGTGGTAATTTAGCAGTAAATGTGCATGTTGTCGTATTTATGTTGTAATATATAGATATATATTATATACACCTTCTGTACATCTTTATGAAAATACTTATTATAAAAAAGTTTTTGTTCAAGTTTATTGCCCAGTTACTAAATGTCTATTGTGGGATATCATACAAATTCTTGGAGATTGCAAAACTTTGTAGGATCACCTTTATTTATATAGGGCTACGGACTGCTTCAAATGAAACACCAGATGCAAACTTCTTCAAATATGGGACAAATTCAAATTCTGGTGCTCTAAAACTATATTATAGTGTTATTATTTAGTTCGTCACTATAGTGTTGATTCCATTCAATAACTGTGTAAAGTTCAGTGTAATTTATACTTAAGTATATTTATTCTTAATTTATATAATTTTGGGTCAAAGTAATTGATTTAAGGCCCAATGGTATTAACAACCATGTACTACAACTAAACTAAACTCACTTGCTGGTTGTGTAGGTTGTGTAGCTGTTAGTGATTCAAAAGTGCCCATCAACTAATGAACTTGAAATCTTTTGTTTCTTTGTTTCAGAGCTTGTGTCGAACTGGCTACATCACAAAATTTCAGCGAATGAGGCTTTGCTGGGCAAAACAGATGATCTTATTACTGGCCTTGGAGTTCTTTGGTCATACTGTTTCAAATCTTGCGTTAGAGACTTTTCAAAGTACAGATGCTTCACCACTAGATTTCATTGATTGGGTTCTTTTTAAATTATTTGAATTAATTTTAATACATATGCGTGCATAATAAAAAAAATAATTAAGTAATTGCTCAGTTTGCCAAGCCCTACCCAATAACATAAAATAAGCACTACACATTAAAAAAAAAAAAAAAATTACAAAACATTTATATTTAATGGTATTTAATTACTTGTAGGTTACATTTAATAGATAATCCATACAAACATTTGTAAAACATGTAATTATGCATGTTTGGGCTGACATTTACTGTTTTGACCAGAAGGTGTGCTTCGAAACAGTGAATCATTCTGTGAAACAATTGATTCCAGTTGATTCAAAGTTTCGAAAAGCGTTTTCCTCATAAGTGGTCTACATGTGTACATATCCGCCACAGTTAAAGTTTCACTAATTACACAAATTTGCATTCAGTTCATGATTTGAATCAGTCGTTGATTCAGGCTGTGTTTGATTCGGTTGGATTCACCAGCTGGTTAGAGTCTTTATAAAGAACTGCACAGAGCAAATTGACCAGCACATCCTGCTGTATGTTTTCTGCATGCAGTCAGTAATGACAACAAACCGACAGCTTATAATAATGTGAAGTCATTTACATTGCTGAATATTGCAGACTGTGTGCACAAACAGAACTCAATGAGCAAACTATTGAGAATCACATCAAATTCAACATCAAAAAAATCTAGACGTTGATTGTAGTGAAAACTATTTTAAAAATAATTACCAAAAAAATAAATTGCTGTTTCTCACATTTTGCATTTTACAATATTTCCCTCTTTACAAATAAAATACCTAAATATTTTAAATTGGTACAAATAATTTAAAATAAATATATATATGTGGGTTGTTGTGGGTTCGAGTCATTGGGCCTCCATAACCTCCAAATGTTGTGGGTTCGAGTCTCGTACCGGCAGGTATTGTAGGTGGGGGGAGTGAATGTACAGCGCTCTCTCCCACCTTCAATACCATGACTGAGGTGCCCTTGAGCAAGGCACCGAACCCCCAACTGCTCCCCCCGGGCGCCGCAGCAAAAAAAATGGCTGCCCACTGCTCCGGGTGTGTGTTCACGGTGTGCGTGGGGTGTGCACTTTGGATAGGATAAATGCAGAGCACTAATTCCGAGTATGGGTCACCATACTTGGCCACATGTCACTTCACTTCATATATATATTCCTTAACGTATAGGAAATGTTAAAGATTGTTGGTCCTAAACTAGCTTGCAACTACTTGAAAACATTGATTTGTTTCTATTTATCTTTCAGTTTCATACATTTGATTTTAATTCTATTATTTAAGCTTGTGATATGGAGCGTGTTAGTCAGAGCTTCCAGTTCTAACAGCAAAAACACAAGCAGCACTTCAACAGAATCTTCTTGATGATTGATCATACAAAGCAAATCATCAGCTGTGTTAGTGAATGGACAGTTCTCTCAGTGAAAGTAGGTGTTTAACCTTTAGAATATATACTGTATTGTTCATCTGTTAAATACGTAAAACCAACGGTCCGTTAGACCAAATACTAAATAAGCTGTTATATTAATTGTCCTACTTATTAAATGAGGTTTGCAACCTTATTACTTATATTTGCGTCTAAATGACATTCGTGCCAGAATGAGTAACGGGGATGCAGAGGGATAGTTCAAAATGTTGTTCGATAACCCTCATATTGTTCTAAACCTGACTCACTTATGTGCAACACAAAATATATATTTTTTTTATCCATACAATGGAAGTCAACGATCACCAAAATGTCTAATCGAAATCTTTTTTCACAGGTTGGGATGAAATGAGAGAGTAAATGACAGATTTTATTTTTGTGTGAACTACGGTTTAGTACTTGTAGTACATTCGTGACTAAATGTTGGTTTGTAGATCCATTCTTCTAACTACGATGTTGTTACTAAAACAAAAAAGGTACCAAATACAACATTGTCAATTATAACACTATTTTTAATATTTAAGATTCATTCAGTAATTAGGACAACCAAAAAATAAAAATAAAACTTGATTTGCATCACGCGTGTGCTGGAAATGAAACAAATCATATCAGGTTCATTTGATTTATTCACCGGTAAATGAATGTAAGGTAGATCTAGTGCTGCTCAACACTTAAAACACATACCTCATCGTGTAAGGCAGTAAAAAGGCCACGTACAGGGGAAAGAATTAAAAATAAACTTCCAGAGATCACTTTCAGGACAGATTGCCATAAAGCATTCATTCTCAACCTCAGCAGTTCTGTGGTTTACATACATCAGATCACTCAATGTACAGAACACAACATCCACACGTGCCATAATCCAAAATAAAAACCAGCACAGAAAGTACAGTGAGAAAATGAGTTGTTTATATATAAAAAATAACCACGTCTATCTGATCACTTCCTCATATATTCCTCAAAACTGTGGGGAATTACTTTTGATTAGAGCAGTGGAAATCTTCGGATGCCTATTTTGTTCTCAAAAACAAAAAAGTATTAGAAGCAAATCAATATTTCAAGATCTTCAATGTAATACTGACCTCTAAACAGTCCCTCCTGCAAGCATGGAAAACTGTACAGATCTTCTCCACACTTGCCTTTGAAAACTGAGTCACAGAATTAAAAACGAATCAACGAAACAATCCTTGTAAAACAGCCGGCTCCATCTAAACCTCGAAGAATTCCTTAAATAGCAGCTAAATTAAAACCCAAAGGAATGTCGATGAATCCAGACTTGCGTCTTTGCTATAATAAAATGTGGCCGTCATCATTATCGATCGACTTTTCTCAACCATCTCTGATACAATGAGCAGCATTTACAGTAGGACCACGAGTGATTTCACAGTAGGTGAACTGATTGGTTACGTCACTCTTCTAGACGATTTACAGGACGCAGACGAACAGTTCTAGATCAGACAGAGAGTAAATGTGTGTGTGTCGTGTTACTGGAGTCGTACGAGCCGCATTCAGTCAAACACATATGAGCGGGGGTGGATGGTGCTTTAGGCTTTTTTCTCTTGCAGGATTCGATGCAGCTCGTCTGCGTCCTCTGCCGTTTTCACGCGTATGAGCACTGGGACAGGCGTGCTGGGGTTCTTGTCATCCACAGGAGGGTTTGGCACACACACCACCATCACGTTGTTTTTGCCAGTTCGTGAGCAGGGCATGGAAGAGGGCACCATAATGTTCAAAAAGATGTTCCCTATAAAAAAAACAGAGAAGCCAGTAAGCACACATACATACATCCATCTTAAGCCATGTGAAGTTTTGTTGTACAAACTAAAACTGCATAACTTTAGGCCAGTATTGTTCCTTATATTTTAAATATAAAGTGCCAGTTTTGATCAATTGAATGTGTCCTTGAAGTAATATTTTTGTCTTTTTCTCAAATCTTACTTACCCTAAACATCTTAACGGCAGTTTATCATGGTTTCCAAAAAAATATTAAACAGCAAAAACAGTTTTCAGTATTGATTCAGTTTCTTGAGCACCAAATCAGCATATTAGAATGTTTAGGGTACACTTTCATGACAACTCTGTCAAAAATACCTGCCGATTATTTAAACTAGTTGACTGCATTTCATGAAATGGCCTGCAGGGGGGATCCAGATTTCCTCTAATAATTTGATCTCTGTTAATCAAACACACCTTGTGTGCCTTATATCTAACAACTGCAACTCTATTTGATGAAACAGATCAAATGGCATTGATAACGGTGATTACCTCTCATGACTATATCAATTGTAAAATCTCACTTATACTACCGTTTAAAAGTTTGGGGTCTGTAAGATTTTTGTAATGTTTTTGAGTCTCTTATGCTCATCAAGGTTGTATTTTATTAGATAAAAAATACAGAAAAAACGGTATTATTTGTTTTTATACTATTTATTATTTAACAAACACTGTTCTTTTTAACTTTTTATTTATCAAAAAATCCTAAAAAAAAGTATCACAGGTCCCAAAAAATATTAAAGAGTACAACGGTTTCCAACATTGATTATAAATCAGCTTTCTGAAGGATCATGTGACACTGAAGACTGGAGTAATGATGCTGAACATTTGCTCTAGTCTACAGGCATAAAATAAATTACACGCACAATATACACAACTAAAAATCAAGCCAAGAATCTTGGTGTGATTCTGGAGTCAGAGCTTAGTTTCAACAGTCATGTCAAGCGTAACTATCATCTCAATAACATTACAAGAATTAGATGTTTTGTTTCCAAAGTCAAGACTTGGAGAAACTTGTTCATGCCTTTATTACCAGCAGGGTGGACTATTGTAATGGTCTCCTCACCGGCCTTCCCAAAAAGACAAGCTTTTCTTGAATTCTGACTAGAACCAGAAAATCTGAGCATATCACACCAGTCCTCAGGTCTTTACACTGGCTTCCAGTTACATTTAGGATTAATTTTAAAGTACTTTTACTCATTTATAAATCACTAAATGGCCTAGGACCTAAATACATTGCAGATATGCTCACTGAATATAAACCTAACAGACCACTCAGATCATTAGGATCGAGTCAGTTAGAAATACCGGGTTCACACAAAATAAGGGGGAGTCCGCTTTTAGCTATTTTGCCGCTCGCAGTTGGAATCAGCTTCCAGAAGAAATCAGATGTGCTAAAACATTAGCCACATTTAAATCCAGACTCAAACTGTTTGGCTGTACATTTACTGAACGAGCACTGTGGTATGTCCGAACTGACTGCACTGTACTTTGTATAATTAGCATTTTCTATTCTTAACGGTTTTAATTCATTTTAAATCAACTTTTAAATCACTTTAAATTCCTTGTTTTATTGTTGTGATTTTTTAAAAATGTTTTATTTCCTTTTATGTAAAGCACTTTGAATTACCATCGTGTATGAAATGTGCTACATAAATAAACTTGCCTTGCCTAAATTATATTAAAATAGATTTTTTCCTTTGTAATAATACTTCGTTTACAGAAACTTCTTTAAAAAACAAAAATCCCAAACAGTGATTTTTTTAACAGTACTGTACATCTCAATTAACACAGAGCTCAACAATTTTTGTAAATATTATCAGCCTGAAAAAGTTTCTCAAGATTAATCTGTAATTGGATTCAATTCACTAATGACACACAGATGCAGACACTTACCCAGGTTGGTGTCGGCTCGCACCAAAAGCTGAAGTTTGCTCTCAGCCACCATCTTCAGATGCAGTGTTCCCACCCCCTTCTCCTTAAACTCTCCGTCCTTCTTATAAAACAACTTACACCTGCGGAAAAGATCATTTTGGAATATAAGATATGAGACAGATGATGTGTTTAAAGATTGAGTGACGGTACATGATGTGTACTTTTTGGAGTAGAAGGCATCTTTCTCCTTGATCTCTTTCACCACAGGAACAGGCGGCTCCTCTGATTCCTCCCCATTCTCATCTAAAACAAGAGAAAACAGTACATTTATGAGAAGAAAAAAAAGTGAAAAAAATAATCCTGTTATAAATGTTAATTCTGTGAGTGATATGACAAATGATGCATCATCTGCAAGTTCTAATCGATACAATTGATGAGAATAGCCCATGGGCAATTTCATTATCGATTAGAACGCGTTTCTTGAATGTGTATTCTTCCCCCACACTGTACAGGTACTTTAGTAAACGGTTAGGGTTGGGTATCGATTCAGATGTCCCGATTCGATTCTCGATTTTTTTGATTACATTCAGTGAATATAGTTTTAATACAAATGCTATTGATATTTCTAAAAAATGAACAGTAAACATCAGTTTACAAATGGTGAATTAATAAAAAGAAATTAAGCCACATGCCTGTTTTTCAAACCTATACTTTTTTTTGTATGGGTCCTTTTTTAAACAATAATAGGGCCCTATAAAATGTTCTTAATTTTTCTGGTAATCAGATGAAGGCATAAAACATAAATTTAATTTATCCTAATCAAATGAAAATTAAACCCTTTTATTTTTTGGAAAACAAAAGTGCTGCACAACACAACTGTTAAAATTAATAAGAAAACCGATGTGATTATTCCTTTAAAAATAAAGATTTATTCATATTTATTAGCAGTAGTAGCATTGAGTCTTAAGACTGCTAAATAGTAATATATTCTGACAGTTTCTTAAAGTTAAACTAAACTTTTATTTTGACGGGTTGCAGTGAAGAACTTGCAGCTGCTGTGTATGTGATATGACGGTAGTTTTCTCAAATGAAACGGTAAAATGCTAATGAAGTGACTCTGAGCAGCTGGAGATGACATTCGTGTTTATATCATCATATAGTGAGACGGCAGAAACTGAAAACACCGCGAGCATCGTTCGTGCTTTAGTATGAGTGTAGTAAACAAAACAGAGCGTTGCACCATCTGCCATTCATTAATTGTGGAAATCATGGCACCTTATGCGTGATATAAAATGCTTCCGCAGATTTATAGTATTACTATAGCATTTCACCTGAGCATTGTGAATCACGTGTATGGCCATGATAAGCGCTGAATGAATGACAGGCTTTCTGTTGTAACATCGCGCAAGGTAAACAAGGGTGACATCTAGTGGAGAAGACTAATGATAAGATTCACATTAATCAGATCTTATTTTAAATGTGCTGAAATAAATCCCGGAAAAGATAGATTCGCAGCTTTTGAGAATCAATATCGAATCAACGTCATTTAAAAAAATTAATCGAAAAATCTTTTTTTTGCCCATCCCTAACGGTCATACAAAATTAGCCGTGGATATCAAAAACAATAAGAGATGCTGATCTGATTTTAACCGTACCGTATTTTTTTTTTTAATTAAAAAATCTTTGATTTGATCTTTTGATATCGAGACCATAACAATAAACAGTATATTATAGGGGTGGAACGGTTCAACTTACTCACGGTTCAGTTTATATCACAGTTCTAGAGTCACTGTTTCGGTACGGTTCGGAATGTCCTATGTTTAGGGAAAAACTATACTGTCAAAAATAAAGAAAATAAGAATAATTTATCTAACTACATGCAACAGCAAATACAATAGAGTATACAGATAAAATAAACAGTGATTTTCAGTTGTTTTAGTAGGTCTAACATTAGTTTTTAGGCACAGAAATTGAATAAAGTAATCAAATGTAAAATAGCATTGCATATTTTACTGTATACATTAAAGATGAATCTTTATTAAAGTTACAATAAGTGATTTCCTTGTTGTTGCTGTATGATTAATATTAAGAAAGCGCTGCCACTTTAAGAGAATGCACTAATACAGTACGTTCCGCTGGCTATGTCTGCTATAGGATACTTACCAAGACAGGCATTTTGACCATTTTTGTGTGAATTTGTCCATTCAAACACAATACTTCACAGAGAGCTTAATATTTGCGCGTGTTCCGAGGATGGGTTTGCGTGCGTCGGATGAGCGTGCACACAAATCTTCTGACTGCACGTGCGAGCTCCTAAATGTTTAAACTGGCAAGGCTTAATAAATGAGTTTAGTTTAAACACAGATATCAACGTGTGCTGTTCAGTCCCGGTTGCATAAAGCACCTTAAGTGTAATTTTTCCTTAAGATCGCCCTTACACTTAAGAGTGTTGCATAAAATATCCCTTAAATGTTACTTAAGGGTTTCTTTAGGTGAAACGTCATAAACCCTTTTGCATAAAGCCCCTTAACTCTCATTTTCCTAAGGATAACATAAGGATTGAAAATGTCACCTTAAGTGTTACACAAAAGTCCTCTACAAGTAATGATTGGCCGCTTTATATGTTAAACGGATTTTAATTTACGCATTTATTCACATATAAACATTGATCAAATTACATACAGCACATAATTAACTTAAACATGAGTGTGTCACACTCGAGAACAAAATTTATATTCCATAATATTTTATTCCTGTATTTTCCTACATATTACCTGGAAATGACTTGAAAAACACACATAAACCATATATTATTGCAGTCGTGAGTTTATTGTGTTTACGTTTGTTTTTTATTCAGCTTATAAGATAGGCTACTTCTATGAATCCGGTTTGGACTTTCAGCACGAGAGCGCCCTCCGGCTTCCATTATGAATGAAACACACACTGCATGAGTGTTTAGCGCTTTAAAGGGATAGTTCACCCAAAAATTAAATTTTGATGTTTATTTGCTTACCCCCAGGGCATCCAAGATGTAGGTGACTTTGTTTCTTCAGTAGAACACATGATGATTTTTAACTTTAACCGTTGTAGTCTATCAGTCGTATAATGCATGGCAATGAGGTGTGTACGCGCTCTGGCGTAGTTTACGAAAGCGCCGGAAGTGATCTCTCGCGCGTATATGTCACTCATTGTTTACACAGTGCACAGACATTGTAGTTACGACGGCTAATCAAAATGGTACTTGTTTTCGTTTATCCGGATTGTTCAAACCGACTTATAACTAAAAGATTACGTTCTCTCGTGCGAAATCATTCGGAAGTGGTGACTTTCCACATATTCCCAACTTCTGAGCCTGCTCGCCTGAAGTTATGGTTGATTGCTCTTCGGCTGGATATCAACACAACCATTAACGTAAACTACGCCAGAGCAGAATGCGCGCGCCCAAAGACAGTTGGACATAGTGGTGTAAAGAGGCAAAATATGATATAAATACGGTTCGGTTTCTGGCACAAACCGATCGTTTCGTGTCTTAGGACGTGTCTTAGGGTTTAATTTGGATTTGTCGGTGCATGTTTTTTTTTTACTCTCGTAGATTTTGTTACCATTGCCATGCATTATATGACTGATAGACTTGTTAAAAATCTCCGTTTGTGTTCTACTGAAGAAACAGTCACCTACATCTTGGATGCCCTGGGGGTAAGCAGATAAACATAAAATTTTCATTTTTGGATGAACTATCCCTTTAATGTTCACATCATTTTGGATAGAAATTATGAGAGATCTTTATTTGTTGTCCAAAGATGAATAAAAGTCTTATGGGTTTGAACTGACACAAGGGTGAGTAAATTATTTTTCAGTTTTGAGTGAATTATCAATTTGAGTTTCTGTCTCGTCTGGTCCTTCTCTTTCATATTTGGTTTTCTTTTTTTGCTTTCCTTATCCATGTTATATTGTTTTCTGTGAAAACTTACACCGCTATCTGCACTAACAAATAACATGACCATGGCAACAGTCGATTTTTTTAACAGCAAATCCTGGGTCGCTGTTGAGAAACACTTAACGCACTTAAAACACTTTAAACACTTAAAATTTCCCTTTGCTAAGGGAAGTGTTTAAGGGCTTATATGCAACACCCTTAAGTCATTCCCTTAGGTAAGGGTAAATCACGCCTTAAGTCTCATACTTAAGGTGCTTTATGCAACCTGGCACAGGTCTCACTTGTGCACGCTCGCTATCAGCACGATGACAGAATAAATGACTGCTCATATTCCAGCATACAGCATTCGCATTGAACAAGACTGAATGGTTTGTCCACTTTTTTTCAGAATGCGCATCCATCAACAGAAAGATATATTAGCCGAACCCTATTTGTTTTACATGTTATTTATAATAAACCACAGATGCATTGTCAGATTTAAATTGAACCGTGTTCCCAGTGTGTGGAGAACCGTACGGTTCGATTTCTTACCGAGAACCGTTCCACCCCTAGTACATTACATTAGATAGACTGAAATGAAACAGAAAGCTGCCTTGAAATTAGTGCTGTCAAACAATTAATCGCGATTAAATCGCAATACAAATATAAAAGTGTTGAAATAGGTATTGATTGTACTGTTTATATTTATTATGTATATATAAATACACACACATGCATGTATATATTTAAGAAAACATGTTATGTTTATATATTAAATATATAAGAATATAAATATATAAATTTGAATATAAAATAAATATAACATTGTAAATACTTAAAACAATATATCCCTCCTGACTACAAGTAAAAAACTGTTTTGGAAGTTAGTTATTTGTTCAGTCAATTACATTTGTTTAGAACTTAGTGCTGGGCGGTATGACCCAAAAATTATATCACGGTATTTTTCAAAATTATACCGGTTTCACGGTATATGACGGTATATATTTTTCCATGCATGATAGTGATGGAAAAGGTCGCTCTTTGGCTCTCGGATCCCAAATGGCTCTTTATTTAGTATCACTCTGAGCCTTCTATTTTAGCTTAATTTAGCAATTGTGAATGGTTTGTGTTGGTAAGCAATTTTTTTATTCAGTGTTTTCATAAAAGCCTTTTTATGCATGTTTATTTCGTTACCAAAAAAAAAATACACACATACTATTATTTAACATTTTAATAAAACTTAAAAAATAACAGTTCAGTCTTTAGGGCAGGTTGGCATTCAGAAATATCAGATGCCTCAGCTTGGATGTGCTGATGCGATTTCTCCTCTCTGTGATTATTTGTGCTGTTTTTGAAAAGACTCTCTCTGAGGGGACCGATGTTGCAACAAATTGCAGTATCTTCCTACCTTAACCAACGTGCTTGCGTTTAAATCCGGCTGCCCTGTCCCTCTGTGTACCTGGCCTGTACCACTACACTCGCTATCTTCAGAGCGTGTGTCCCTTCTTCTTTCACATAATGGTATGATCCCGCTTGTGTATTAATTTATTTTTTTTTTGTAACGAAAACAAACAAACCAAAAACCGGTCTTCACGGTATTTTAAAAATTCATATCATTAGAAAAATAAACACTGGTATTAATACCACCCAGCACCATTTAGAACATAAGAAAAAATTTGAAAAATGAAATTTTTGAAAAATGATATTTTATTCTGAACTTTAAAAAGACTTTAAAAAAAAAATAAAAAGCATGAATAGACATGAAAAGGCAAAAAACAGTGGGATTTTTGTTTTAATCACAAATCAATTCATTTTTTTATTCCAAACTTTATATAAAGATAATTCTCAACTATGTTATGAAAGATATATATTTAATATATTTTTCTTTTCTCCCTTCCTTCCTGCTATAATATATATATATAAATAAACATTTTTCTTATGCAAAAGGTGTAAAATGTGCCAATCAACAGTTTTTTCCATTAAAATAAAAGCATCATCTCAGAAAAACTGTATCTAATTTGCATATTAATGTGTTTTTTTGGGGCAACATAGAATGAACAAATAAGAGCATTAATGGGAGTAATAATTAGCAAGATTTTCATAATATATAATATTTTATAGGAATATTGAAATATATTTTCTTTCCTTATTCATTTGTTGTGTCTCCCAAAATTGTGTAATAAACATGCTTTAAGTCCTGGTGTTCTCTGTAGTGGACGTGTATGAAATTGATGTCCTGTTTCATAACAGAAGGTCATATTTTGATTTGAAACCCCATAACTTATTCCTGAGATGTTGATTTATGACAAACAATTTGAAAATTAGTCAGATTTAAATAATTACAAAACATTATCATATTTCCATAAGAGTGTTACACTAAATTAATGTCAGCCATTTAGAGACCAAGGAGAGGGAGTGGTCATGGTGAAACATCCAATCATTTGGTATCTCTGAAAAGCCCTGAATGTGCTCTGTACAGGACATCACAGACTTACAACTGTGACATGTGAGGTCTCAGAGAAATCGCTACAGCTTTAACCTCAGATTCCAGATTTTCAAACCGTTGTATCTCTGCCAAATATTGTCCTATCATACATCAATGCAAAGCTTATTTATTCAGCTTTCAGATGATGTACAAATCTCAATTTTGAAAAATTTACACTTATGACTGGTTTTGTGGTCCAGGGTCACATATACATAATGATTTTGGATGCGATTAATCACGATTAATCGTTTGACAGCACTACTTGAAATACAAACTAGAAGACAGCACTTACAACTGTGAGAAGCTGATTTGTGAATGTGAATGAGTGTGTTTGCTGTATTATGGCACTTTTCCACTGCGTGATGGATACGACCGCTTGGCATGGCCTCAGTACGGCACGGCTCGACGCGTTTGCGTACACTGCAGTTTAAATTGCTATAGAGTGGGCGGGATTATCACGTCAGTAGGTGCGCCGCCTATACTGCTGACGCTCCTGAAAAACTTTTTTTATTCGTGTCGCCCCATCAAGATCACGCTGGATCCGCTCCCTCTTATTCAACAAGATTGCAAAAGCGCCTGTTTGGCAGTATTTTGGATTTTGAAAAGCCTGTGACTTTGGAAGTTTTTTTTAAACATTAATTTCTTATTTAATTGGTTCCACTTTGTTTGCTGATTTTTACTTTATTTAAACTTTGTGTAATTTATTTATTTTATTTGACAGCAAGGTGTATGCCCTGCCTCCTCAAGCTTTCTTACTCGTTTTGCTAATAAACGTTCTACGTTTCTTATTTATTTGGTTATATATTATGCATGTTTACTTATCCTATTTCCAGTTTTGTATACCTATTTAAACTTTATGTAAGTTATTTGTTATTTTATATTAGGCATAGCCTGCCCTATAGCATGGTGTATTTTTATTCGTTTGGTTAATAAAAGTTCTATGTTTTATATAATAGGCTAAAGTGAGTTTGACGTTGCATTTTGTTGTTGCATTCAAGCAATTGACGCCAAACTGCCGCTAATTCAAAAGTGAAAGTAAAAATGTGCACGGCGCTTTTACAAGCTATTTAAAAGCAAAGGAAAGCGGGAAAACAGGGAACGCCCCGCCCCCGTAGTGATACCGGTATTACCGGTGTTGTCACACATCGATTAACCGGTGGGAAAATTTCCTCACCATCACAACCCTACACGTCACGTTTTGGTAATGGTACGGTTCACTTGGAACCTCAACCGAGGTGGTACCTAAAAAAAAGTACCAGGTACTGTACCCAGTTGAAAACCCCCTAAAAGTGAACCGTACCGTGCCGTATCATGCAGTGGAAAAGCTCCATTAGTGAATGTGCTGCTCACGTACCTGCAGTCTGGCTGTTGCTGGCTGCATTCAGAGAGGATGACACCGCAGGACTGACACTACTGACCGCTGTTCCGAACACAGACACGCCTGAAGAGGAGGAAAACGAGAACGACGGTGCACCGCTGGACACAAGTGCGCCAAGCACAGAGCTGTCCACCTTCTGGCCGAAATTAAAGGAGACGCCTGGAGGAGCCGTGGCTGCTGGTTTGTCTGCTGCAGCAGCATCCTTGTCTTTAGATGAAAAGAGCTGTGGCGCTGCACCGCTGACAGACGCTGTCACAGCAGCATTCGTGCCGGAAACAGAAGCAGTTGTTCCGCTCGTCAGAAGCTGCTTCTGCTCCCCTCCAAACGACGTGCTCTCCGCCCTGCTTTCTGACGTGCCATATTTCTTCTCGATGCTGGCCAGGTGTCGCTCATAGTCACGGAAGATGGGGTTGAGGTCGCACAGGGGGTTGTCATTGACATGCTTGGTGATCCAGTCACGCACAGAGCAGTTTAGTGCGGTGAGCTGCCGGTTGTATTCTTTACTGCTGGGGGCAGAGCCATTAGAGGTGACATCACCGTCTGTGGGTTTGGAGAGGGCGGAGCTGTTGAACATTAAGGGGCCTGAGGATGAAAGGAGAGACGTCAGGTGACCCTACAGAGCTGTAATATTACAAATGCTGCTCTACTAACAGTATGATGACCGCTGCTCATCCTTCCTCTCTGACTGCAGAGTGTTACGCTCAGTGCAGCAAACTCAAGTCATATGATCTGATTTAATGCCAAGTCATGAATAGATATTTGGTGTATTATAAGAATACTGAAAGGTGGTGGCTACAGACAAATTTCTGGTTTTCTTATATATATATTCACATCTCACAAATCCAAGTGCAGCATGCAATGACTAGAAGACATTTGTAGAATTGTTAGCCCAAGTAGTGTAACCAAAAACGGTGTATTGCATTTAAAAAAGCTAGATGGACACACCAATTTATTACATAATTATGCAATGTCAAAACTTGTGTCATACTAATGAATTTCCTTGGTTGTGTGACTGTTGAACTCATTTACTGAATGATAGCCAATTCTCAGTGTGCTCATTGCTGGGCATCATGTCAGACTGGGTTGGTGCCACAACACTAAAAATACCAGTTTGTGGTTTATAGGGTAAACAGGCTCTGTGATTGCCAAATGAAGAGCTGGAATAATGCACAAATACAGAAGCAGCTGAGAACACTGCTGCTCAAAATAGACTATGAATTGAGACCAGATCCAGAGTGAGCCACAAACAACTGGATTATTTATGAAGGTGGAAAGAGCCACATTTAAAAGCTGATTTGTGAATGTAGACCAGCATGTCAAAGTAATCAATCAATTCACCCTCAGATTTGAGGCAGACACAGTAAGCACAACATATGCGGTGGACAATGCTCTAAAATAAAATTCAAAATCAATTAATCAATAATCAATTCACATTTGTCTGTTTTTTGTTGTTGTAATCAATGGAATTAAGCAGGGTTTTTTATTATTATTCTGCAGCAAATTCTGCAGCAAACAGCGTAGATCATTAACTGTAGTGAGTTGTATTGCTATCCACATGGGCAGCATGTGAGACCTACATTACAACAGCATCAAACTTGACTTTTAGAATCCTGCTAAGCCAGGGGTGCCCAAACTCGGTCCTGGAGGGCCGGTGTCCTGAAGAGTTTAGCTCCAACCTCAATTAAACACACCTGAACCACCTAAACAAGCTCTTAATAGGCATACTAGAAACTTGAAGACAGGTGTGTTGAGGCAAGTTGGAGCTATACTCTGCAGGACAATAGCTCTCCAGGACCGAGTTTGGACACCCCCCTTTGCAAGCTAAAAAACACGACACTAATAAGCATTAATCTACAACAGCTTCTGGCACTAGATCTGCAAAACTAAATAGAATAATTGGTCAAAAAATAATCAACAACAAAGTAATAGCACTTTAGTGGTGAAAATGGCAGACGGTCTCAAACAAACATGGACAGATATAAATAAATAAATAAAGAAAGAAAAAGTAAATAAAGACCTAAACTGTTATAAAACACAATTAGTTATTGGAAACCAATAACTAAATAAAAATATTTAGTATTTTAGTAAAAAAACTAGGATTAAAAGATTTTAAACGCAGCCAAACGCAATGGACCCAGATCTGTACATCATCTTGCATTTCATACAGTGACTGTTGACAAATATGATGCAGGGCAACAACTTCATAAATGCAGTTATGCCTTAAAATTCAAGATATTGGTGCAAAAAATGCCCTTGTATGTTGGCTCATATTTATATCATAAGTGATATCACATGAGCAGGGAGAGCAGTAGCCAGTATCACATGAGCAGTATCACATGAGTGCTGATTTTGTCCCGAATATAATGAGTTTAAATGTGATTTTATACAACAGTTCAGTAAATAAGTTGATATGTGACCCTAGAGCACAAAACCAGTCATAAGTAGCACGGAGATCTTACATTACATAGCAGACGCTTTTTATCCAAGCGACTAACAAATGAGGAAAATAGAAGCAATCAAAACTAACAAAATATATAAGTGCAAATGACAAGTCTAGGTTAGCCTAACACAGTACACGTAGCAAAGTGTATATAAAAATATAATCTATAATATTATAATGAATATACACATATATATATTTAGTTATTACACACACAAACACACACCCACACACACACAAAGAAAAACAAGTAGATAGAATAGAAAAAATAGAAAGCTATTGTTTGTTTTTTGTTGTTTTTTAAATAAAGATAAAGTATAGATTTAGAGAAAGTAGAATTAAATAGAATAGAAAGTGCTAGAGTTAAAGGGTAAAATAAAGATGGAAGAGATGCGTTTTCAGCCGATTCTTGAAGATGGTTTAGGACTCAGCTGCTCGGATTGATTTGGGCAGTTCATTCCACCAGGAGGGAACAGTTAAAAGTCTGTGAAAGTGATTTTGTTTTTCTTTGGGATGGCACAATAAAGCGAAGTTCACTTGCAGAACGCAAGCTTCTGAGAGGCACATAACTCTGAAGTAATGAATTTAGGTAAATGGGTGCAGAGCCAGTTGTGGTTTTGTAGGCAAACATTAATGCCTTGAATTTAATGCGAGCAGCTACTGGTAGCCAGTGCAAATTGATGAACAGAAGTGTGACGTGCGTTCTTTTCTGCTCATTAAAGATTAATCTTGCAGCGTCATTTTTGATTAATTGTAGAGGTTTGATAGAAGTGGCTGGAAGACCTGCCAAGAGAGCATTGCAATAGTCCAGCCTGGACAGAACAAGAGCTTGAACAAGTAGTTGTGTTGCATGTTCTGAAAGAAAGGGCCTGATCTTCCTAATGTTGTATAAAGCAAATCTGCAGGACCGGGCAGTTTTAGCAATGTGGTCTGAGAAATCAGCTTAGCATCGATCATCAATCAAAGGTTTCTGGCTGTTTTTGAAGGAGTTAAGGTTGATGAGCCTAACTGGATAGTGAAATTTTGATAAAGTGATGGATTTGTAGAAACCACAAGCAGTTCTGTCTTAGCAATGTTGAGTTGAAGGTGATGGTCCTTCATCCAACAAGAAATGTCTGTTAGACATGCTGAGATGCGAGCAGCTATCGTCAGGATAGAATGAGAGGTAGAGTTGAGTGTCATCAGCATAGCAGTGATATGAAAAGCCATGTTTCTGAATGACAGAACCTAGTGATGCCATGTAGACAGAGAAGAGAAATGGTCCAAAAACTGATCTCTGAGGCACCCCAGTAGCTAGATGTTACGACATGGACACCTCACCTCTCCAAGATACCTTGAAGGACCTATCTGAGAGGTAAGACTCAAACCACTGGCGTGCGGTTCCTGAGATGCCATTTTTCAATAGGGTTGACAGGAGAATCTGGTGGTTCACCATTTCAAAAGCAGCAGACAGATCCAGCAAAATAAGTATAGAAGGTTTGGAAGCTGCTCTTGCCAGTCTTAGGGCTTCAACAACTGAGAGCAAGGCAGTCTCGGTCGAATGTCCACTTCTGAAGCAGATTGGTTGCTGTCCAGGAGGTTGTTCTGTGTGAGAAAGGCAGAGACTTGGTTGAACACAACTCATTCAAGTGTTTTTGCAATGAAAGGTAGAAGGGAAACCGGTCTGTAGTTTTCTAAAAGAGTTGGGTTAAGAGTGGTTTTCTTAAGAAGTGGGGTTATATGAGCCTGTTTAAATGTTGAGGGAAAAACACCAGTGTGAAGGGATGTGTTAACGATGTGAGTGAGTGCAGGTACAACGGCAGGAGAAATGGCTTGAAGGAGATGAGATGGAATGGGATCAAGCGGACAAGAAGGAGGATAATTGGAAAGGATGGGTTTAGAAACTTTGGCCTCAGAGAGTGGAGAGAAGGATGAAAATGAGTGTATGTTTGCTGGTAAGATGTGTTTGACAGTTTGTGGTGTGGCAAATTGTGCACTGAGGTTTGTAATTTTATTAATGAAGAATGTGGCAAAGTCGTCAGCTGTTAGAGTTGATGAAGAAGGAGGACAAAGGAGGGAGGCAAATGTTTTAAAGAGCATGCGAGAGTTAGGCGAATTGTTAATTTTGTTGTGATAGTATGTCCTTTTAGCAGTGGAGGCATTAGCAGAGAATGAAGAGAGAAGTGATTGATTTACATTAAGGTCAGTAGGATTTTGTGATTTGCACCATACTCTTTCTGCAGCTCTGAGCTTAGAACGATACTCACGGAGAACATCAGATAGCCAAGGGGCAGAAGAGGTGGTACGAGCTGGCCTGGAAGACAAGGGGCAGACAGTGTCTAAACAAGATGTTAGAGTGGAGCAGAGAGTGTCAGTAGCACTGTTAGCATCAAGAGACTGTTTAGGGGGAGGAAGCGAAGATGCAACCATAGCAGATAGCCGGGAGGGTGAGAGAGAAGGTTACGTCGAAAAGTGATGTGTGTTGTGTCAGGAACCATGTTGAGATTAAGAGTGAAGAGGAAGTGATCCAATGTGTGCAGTGGAGTAACCAGCACATGATCAGTGGAGCAGTGTCGTGTGTAAATAAGGTCCAGTTGGTTGCCTGATTTGTGAGTAGCCGTAGTTAATACTCGCTTGAGATCAAAAGAAGCAAGCACAGTGTGGAAGTCTGCAGCATGAGTTTATCGAGGTCAGGGGAGGCAGTTCGGTCATAGGACTGCAGTCCTTGCAGCTGTTCAGACCAACCCTGAAAAAAAAAAAAAATCAAAAAAAATAAAAAAAAAACTCAATGCTATAGCCTTAGTAATCTGAAGACCTTGATTAGTTTGTTCAGGTGTGTTTGATTAGGGTTAGTGCTGAACTCTGAAGGACTGCGGCTCTCTAGGACCGAACTTGCCTACCCCTGATCTAGGTGGATGTTGAAGTCTCCAAGCATAACTAGGGGAGTACCATCCTCAGGAAAGTTTGAGAGCAGCACATCTAATTCTTCCACGAAGTTACCTAGTGGTCCTGGGGGTCGATAAACAAATATAAAATGGATTTTAAGAGGGTGGGTAATAGAGGCTGAATGTGATTCAAAGGAGCTGTTGATACTCAGAGATGGTAAAGGATTAAATTTCCAATCATTAGAGATAAGCAGACCAGTATTTGTAGCAATAGCCAATAAATGCATTGTATACATCCTTTTATGCCAAAAATCATTAGGTTATTAAGTAAAGATCATGTTCCATGAAGATATTTTGTAAATTTCCTACCATAAATATATCAAAACCTTTTGAACATGGATAACATTTTGATTATTAATATGCATTGCTAAGGACTTAATTTTGACAACTTTAAAGGTGATTTTCTCGGTATTTAGATTTTTTTGCACCCTCAGATTCCGGATTTTCAAATAGTTGATCTCGGCTAAATATTGTCCTATCCTAACAAAACCATACATCAATGGAAAGCTTATTTATTAGTTAGTTAAATTAGAGCCCGACCGATATGGGTTTTTTGGGGGTTGATGCTGATACCAATATTAAGGAGTAAAAAAAGCCCGATATCGATATATCGGACGATATTCTTTATTTGTAGGCTATATTACAGTACAGAATAGTCAAAAGTTTGGACACATTTCTCATTCGTGTGTCCAAACTTTTGACTGGTACTGTATATTAGGGCTGCCACTGATGACTATTTTTATTTCGATTAATCTATCGCCTAATTTATCGATTAATGTAAATGATTAATTTCCCACCAAAAAAAAATCAAAATTTTACTTAAGAATATTTTATTAAACTATTTCATTAAACCAAATGAAATCCAAAAGTAAAAAAAGTAAAGTGCAAGAAGCAAGTGTCCATCTCATAGTCCAAATCACTGAAATCAAAGGTCAGTATTATAGTGTAAGAATGACAAAATATCCACGTGTTCTAGTCAAAAATAAAAAAACCTCTTTTTAAAGGAGTATTTACCAGAATTTATTTAGGAGAAAAATGTAAATGTGCAGTATTTCTGAAAAAAATAAAAAAAAAAAAAGTTTTTTTTTTGTTTGTTGTTTTTTAACGGGGTGGTTCACTGGGTGTTTTCTAGGCTTGATTGTGTTTGTGGGGTGCAGTCTAACATGTGTTAATGCTTCTCTTTTTTTAAAAAAAACACATTATTTTTCACATAATTACCTTTATTCCACACTGCTCTGTCCCTTCTCTGAGAAAAGGGCTGATAATTTCCTTCTTTTATGAAGCCCCACCCTCAGAAATACACGATGGGCTCTGATTGGTTAGCTAGTCCAGTGTGTTGTGACTGCATCTAAACATCCCGCCCCTCACCTTAGTGGCATGTGCTCCGGTTGTATTGTAAACAACAGCATCGTTAATATCGCTTATCAGTTTGAGCCCGATTGAGAAGCAGAGGATATTACTGAAGAGGATCACGCAGAACCTGTGCAAGAACGGCTTTTAATGGTAGGCCTATGTTTTTTTGTTTGTTGTTGTCTCAGACTTTTTAGATATGCTGTTATTTGTAAATGCTACTGATTATGTTAGCTTTTAATATATACGGTTTTATCCTGATTAAAGCTTTAATACAGTGCGGCATCTGCACGCTGTATTAACTGTATCCATGTTTAACGCTTCTCATAGCTATGTGAAAATAAATGTATAATTGGAACAGTTCATTGTTGGAACTGAGCTGAGAGAGAGCAGGACTGAAAACCTCTGCTTTAGAACATTGATTTTAAAACTTGAGAATCCATTAGAATCACTAGAAGACAGAATCGCGATTCATATAAACAGATTTTTACGTGCACCTCTAGTCTTCTCTTCCTCTTCTCTAAAGCAGCGCAACATGGCCCCGCCCCACGCGCGCGCTGCACCTTTCCTCCCGACCCCGCCCGGGCGGGGTTTGTCTGGGTTTGTGATGTAACAAACCCGTGAAGTAGCTCGTTGTAGTCCCTACGAGCCGTTTTGTAGGCATTAAACTGCCAGTATCTTAAAAGACAACATCTCCGTTTGCATTGAACTTTCAGCTTCGTAACTTTGCAGATATTGTTTATGCTCAAACAGCAACATTAGACACTAACTAACGTTAAAAAAAGTGAAATCGCAATGAACCACCCCTTTAAATAAAATCAATTAATTGGAGATACTTTTGATTATTAATTTAATGGAACCATTAAAACGGAATCCAGAAAAAAAAGTGAATTTGGTAAAATAAAACTGGAAAAAATCACTTAATTAGACAGGCTTTTGTTTTAATAAAATTTAATTTAACCATTAAAACAGAGTATAGAAAAATGGAAATGGAAAAAAATTAATTTGGAAATAAAACAGATTTCATAGGGCCTATAATTATAATACATTTTTTTGTGGTAACAAAAATAGATGTAAGTGAACAATAGCATTTAAAATACATATATAATAGCAATGAGGCAATAATAATTAGCTCAAATAAAGTATCAAAATCAAGAAATCATATGGTTTCATTGAACAAAATTGTTAAAATACATACTGGATTATAAACAATAGAGCTAATGCACATTACGCATTACAACAAAGGTCTGCAGGGGGTGCCAGCGGCCTGATGATTATTTTTACACATTGCTGTGCGATCTATCTAATACGTGTTTAATATTGACCAAGCCCATTTAATTCAAATGTCCACTTACTGTTTAATATTTGGCCATTTCTTTAGGACAGAAATGCTATAGCCACTGTAATTTAATGAATATGTGGACATCAAAAGGTGTAAACTCAGAGTGAGGGTTTGAGAATTTATTTTGAACCTGCGATGTATTCTCCTGAGTTTGTGTAGATTTATAAATGATTTACCTTACAAATCTGATGAAATGGTGCATGATGCATTCCCAGATGAACATTATAATAAACCCAAACTGGAGTTTGAGATGCTCTACACTGTGAAATGAAACAGTTCGGTGTACTACGTGAAGGGAGACACTGTGTGATGCACGTACTTAACCTACACGCATGTAAATAATTAAAGTGCTTATACTGTATTAGAACTGCATCGCATTTAATTATTTATTTAAATCGTAGCATTTGTGAATTCACAATTATGCTTAAATATGATTTTTTAGGGGTTTTAAAGTATCATGCAGCCTCCTGGGAAAAAACAGACTAATAATGAGTTTTATACATTCTCGTCTGTGAAATGCGCCACTTCCGGTATTTTGCTGGTTAGTCGACGTGAGCAAAATGAAGTTGAGGATTTTTAAAAATCGAATAGTCTAATAAAATCGATGAATCGTAGACTATATGGATATAAACTAATAAACAGAATATTAGTGCTGTCCTCGACTAAGGATCTTTCTGGTCGACTAGTAGTCGTTCATTTTAAGCATTAGTCGACTAATCGCACGTTTATTAATAAACCATATAAATCATAATAATGAGACTTTAATTGCCTACAAAGCCTAATAAGCGCTCAAGCACACACATAAAGCTTGCCACAGCGCACCGGCAGAAGCTATGATTATGAATGTGTCAAGGAAAAACAGTAAGGAGGCTGCATTAACATTTTAATAATCCACTGATAAACAATTTGCTTACTTTCTTTTGGTTAAAGATTAAGTTTCTGCAGTAGTGATGCGCCTGTATGCATGTTTCACACGGATTACAATCTGAGAATATTTGTTTTCCATTTGAATTGGTTCATTTGAAAGTAGACATTTCACTCTCTATAGATATATTTTAATGTCTGCAAGGCAAGGATATACACAGAGTTTTGCGCTCAAGTTCACAGTGGCTGAGATGGCAGAAAGCGCATCCTGTTTACCTTCATTATTTTACAAAAGCGCTTTTGTTGTTATTGCGAGTGCACACAAATAAACTTTACAATCTTTACAGATTTGAAAGATGTATTAATCTTATCTGAATGACCAAAAATGATGGAGTAGCCTATTTTAAGAGCAAGTGAGCACACCGGCACCTCCATCTGTCCTGCAGCGAGCTACTGTTCAGCTTCCATACTCCACGCACACACTTAAACAGCGCACATTTCTCTAGTTAACATTAGATTGAGCGGCCATGTAAAGTTGCTAATACTTACATATTTCAGATAAGCCATATTTGTGGTGGATGATTGATAGGCGAGCGTTTGGATGTCCTGCCCGATGTACTGTATTACTATAGACTAGCCGTTAACGATCTGTCCAAGACTTCGCCTGTGGGTTTTATTTTTTTTCTGCGACTAGTAAAATTTTGGTTGACCAAGCCTCTTCTGGTCGACTAACGATTAGTCAACTATTAGGGGGCAGCCCTACAGAATATATACACAAACACATTTTTTGCAGCGAACTCAAATGCGGTGATCAAACACTTATAATGATGTGACAAACATAGGCTTATGAAGTGGAGGCAGGGTATTTAACAATTTAACAATAAACTGTATTATTCAAAATGAGTCTGACATCAATGCACTTAACAGTAAACTTCACTTCACTTCACATAACTTTAAAAAACACAAATAGAACAAAATAAATATATAACTTGAATTAAGAAAAACAATGTAACTGTGTAGGGTAGTGTTGTCAAAAGACCCGGTATTTCGGTACCAAGTCGGTACTAAAAAAAATGAAAACGTTATGGTACCAGGTTTTTTTTAAATACTGGTGGTACAGAGTACCCAGTCCTTGATGCTCTATCCGAAAGCTATCCTCTTCCTGTGTTTCCAAGTCCGCGGTTTTCTTGCGGAATTGGGCTGCTTTAACACTGTTGCCGCAGGTTGTCCGAATTGGGCTGCTTTAACACTGTTGCAGCGGGTTGTTTTTCATGTCCACGGGTTGAAACGACCCCAATAACGTGATATTTAGCCCCTGGAATGCGAATTTTACAAGGGGAACCCCGCCAAAACATGCGGATTTTATCCTCGGAATGTGATTTTTAACGGGGGACTTCCTCGAAACGCGATTGGGCAGGTTTTGTTGTGAAAACCTGGCAACCTCTTCTTAAAGCAGGAGTGGCGACTCAAGAGAGGAAAACGCATTCAACTAACAAAAACCCCGATCAAGTTCAAGCAGGTCAAATTTCAATTCACATTTTATATTTAGGAGCTTCTGTTATGAATATTATCCATTATTATTTAATTGAATTAAGATGGAAAAAACATTGCCGTTAGCCGTATACGTAGTTAATCGTTAGCATAAGCGGGGCTAACGCTAATATAATGAGCATTAGAATGAATTGTGCTCATTTTGTTCAAAATGATTTCTGTTAAATATTTCATGCTCCTATAACTTTTATTACCGTAAAAAACAGGAAGACATAATGGTATTTACTATTTTTACACACCAGAGGCTTTTAAATGAACTGTGTAACCAAAATATGCGTGTTCGAGAGTGTTAAATTATGGTTAACAGTGTTTATGTCATGTAAGTTAGTGTTTATGTCATATCAGTCCGTCAGAAAAAGTTTTTTTTTTGTTTTGTTAGTTAGTAGTTGTAATTCTTGGCTGAATATCTCTAGCAGGTTTTAAAAGCCCTTTAAAATTAAATATGAACAGTTTGGATAAAAGTACAGTCAAATTTTAGACTTTACTGTACAATGTTAGATCTAGTAACATCTTACAGTGAGTGAACAATATATTTTTAAAACATTCATTAATGTTTGTGAATGTTATTTAATACAAACACTTGATCATTCATGTTTGTTCATTGTGCATTAAATAATTTTAACAGACTGAACTTTGAAATTAACCCTAAGAAGAAGAATTGCCATGTAACTATTGTTTATTGTTTCAACCACTCTCTCCGAAAACTGTACACCTTCTGTTCGGCTGGTGGATCAACATTCACAACATGATCGCTATCACCAGCACCATTATTTGTAACTTTAGGTGGTTCACAAAAGAAATCTGTCAGTGTTTCTTTTTTATTTTCTCTCTTCTTCAGCCCTTTACATTCCCCGCGGTAGTTAGCCTGTCACCTGACAACGGAAAGCAGTGACTGAGTGATTGACAGCTAACATTAACCAATCTACAATCTGCATTAAAGTTAAGAATGTAAAGACGAAGTTTAATTGGTTATGTAGCCTAACGTTTCATAGAACGCCAGACAGGTCACCGTATCAACACTCAGAAGGCACATACTCTGAACGTTTTTAGAGAAATTAAAACAGGTCGCACGACAACAACTATATGCACTCGCACAAATGCTCCCAAATATATTTTGAGGTCGCACAGATTAAATTTCGGGAGCATATGCGACCAAAATGTTCGCAATTTCGAGCCTTGATATGTTTAATTAAATACGTTTTAAAATTCATTATCTTCTTGTCGATCACCATTCATTTACAATTGCGTGTTTTCTGCGGTAAAAATAGGGTTCGTTTTGGGCTTTGGTTTAAAAGAGCAGAAGGGCTTATTGAAAAATGCAAATTTATTCTCTGCCAGCAGGTGGCGCTTTTCGCCAGGAATATAGCCGTTTCCCCGGTGACCGCAGTAAACAAAGCAGCGCAGCACCTGACTTTGAAACTTGCAGCGCTCATATTTAATCAATTAAATAGCCTTTTGAAGTGTAAGCTATATCTCATTATAGATGTAAATATACATTTACATGTATATATTTTTTTTTTACTGGAGCACCACCTGAGTCTTCTCCCATTTCTAACAGTGATCATTGTTTCCTTCCCGTGGTACTACCTGCGCACATATCAATAGCATCACTGGGCTGTAGGTTGCCAAGTTGAGGGGACAAATGGGTTGAAATTTGTATGTGTCGATCGTGTGAGAAAGATGCGTTTCATACAAGCTCTGGCAACTGGACAATCTTGGAATTTGTTGTCGTGATTATTCATATAATGAGGTCTGGTCCATACAAATTACGGGAGATTTATCGGATGCGAATGTAGCAAACACATAAAATACGCCCAGTGTGATTTTTTTTAATGAAAGATTAAAAATACGGGAGAAATACGGGAAAATATTTAAACGGGATGATAGCGGGATAGAATGGTAAAATACGGTTCTAAAAAATTATTTCACTCAGATTTGACCAAAGGCAAAGTGTTTATTTTGGACCGTGGACTTACTACTCACACCCAGTTCATGTAAAAGACTTACCACTGTTAGTTTTAGCAGATGTTGGAACATTAAAACCAGCAAAGGATGGGGCCACCGATGCTACGCTGCCATTGGTCAGGCTGGAGAGAGGTTTGAAACCAGCGCCATTACCGAAGCCAGAGAATGATGACGTCCCTGTGGTCTGGGTCAGAGAGAACCCCTTAAACGCTTTGAAAGCCCCTCCACTCTCTCCCTGTGACAAAACAACAAAACTCAACTATAAAACACCCTTGTTGGAACACATAACTGGATGTCTGCTGGGACACAAGAGACGTGTTACCTCTGCTCCTACGTTACGACGCTTGGCTTTCTTGATGGCGCGATTCTTCATCACATCGTCACTCGCAATTGAAAACATTCCTGCCTGAGACCACAAGATATTTTCAAACAAACAAAAAAAACTTTAATGGTTGAAATAATTAACTTTAAGATACTTTGGATAATAGTGGTTCAACGGATCACAAAACTCACAGTTCGGATCATATTACGGATTTTGAGTCACGGATTGGATCATTTTTCGGATCAGCAAGAAAAGAAAAATATTTCAAATTAACTTGCTTTCCATTTATTACTTAAAACGAAGTACTACTTTGATACCACAGCAAATACTACTAGATTAACTAAGAAAGTTTAAACATGATTAAAGAGACAAGAGAACATCCAGCAAAAATAAGAACAAATACACAAATTACAAGCATAGATAAATACAACAAAATGTTACAAATAAAATAAGGTTGGGTAGTAGTTCAAATACAGGAAATGTAACTACTGTATTGGCCCGAATATAAGACGACCCTGATTATAAGACGACCCCCCTTTCCAGATGTACCTTTTGGAAAAAAGCTTTTTAAAAACCAAATCTTGTTTTTTCTTAGTAAAACACATTTTGTCTTCAATTATTTTCATATTGCATATTTTTCCTATTTTAATTTTTGTTTTGAAAGTATGTTGTCTTCAATTATTTTCATATTGCACATTTTTCAAGTTTCTAAGGTAACTCTTACTGTAGTCTTCATAATCTGGGTACTGTCTTACCGTTTTAAAATCCACAAAGCGGAGTTGTCCCATTCAGGCTAACGTTGAAAGTCAGACTCAGAAGCGGTAAGGTTTCTTTTTCCTTTGTTTTACTCCCGTCTTTACCACAGTATTTCATGGCACACTCGTTTTATGCGCATTTGGCGCCACCTATTGTTGCTGGTGTATTATTCACATGTCAAAGTCTAGACCCTGAATATAAAACAACCGCGTTTTTTCAGATGTATTTCCAAGAAAAAAAACATTGTATTATATTCGGGTCAATACACTGGTAATCTAGGGAGGAAAATAACACTGCACAGTGTTCACTATATAAATTAAATATAGATTTTTATCACTGCTTTTTTGTTGTTTGATGATCATTAATGAAAGCAGCAGTATTTATAGGCCGCTGTCCCTTTAAGACCTGATGCACGGATCCGATATGATACACATCACATCCGATTTCTTTCTCAGATGTTTTCATTCACTTGAGACATAACTGACTGCGTTTACCTGAATGATTGTTGAGATGGGTATTTTGTCAATTTTATGTGTATGTGTCTGTTCAGAGGATTCAGAAGAGGATTCAGTTCGGTGTTTGCGCACCGTCTGAAACATGTGTGTGTGTTTCATATATCGGATCACGTGCAGTCGGATTTAAAGGGACAGCGGCCTATAAATACTGATGTTGTCATTTAATGATCATCAAACAACAAAACAGTTGTGATAAAAATCTATATTTAATTTATACAGTAAACACTATGCAGTGTTATTTTCCTCAAGTACCGTATTGACCCGAATATAAGATGATGTTTTTTTTCTTGGAAATACATCTGAAAATACGCGGTCGTCTTATATTCAGGGTCTTAGACTTGGACATGTCAATAATACACCCACAACAAAAGGTGGCGCCAAATGCGCATAAAACGAGTGTGCCATGAAATACGTAATGTAATGCGTGTCGTAAAGATCGAGAGTAAAAACAAAGGAAAAAGAAAACCTTACAGCTGCATGAGTCTTGACTGTCACGTTAGCCTGATGGGACCAAACTCCCTTTGTGATTTTAAAACGTAAGACAGTACCCAGATTCGAAGACTACAGTAAGATTTAACTTCTAATGTTAATAAGATTTTGGTAGGCTACTATTAGATGGATAGCCTAATGTCCTAATTCAGATGGGCTACCTGTTTTTTTTTTAATGGTATATCAAAAAAATTGTATATTTTTAAAATGTGATTGTTAGTACATTTTACCAGTTTTTACCATACTTGCAAAAAAATTGAAATAGGAAAAATATGCAATATGAAAATAATTGAAGACAAAATGTGTTTTACTGAGAAAAAACAAGATTTGGTTTTTAAAAAGCTTTTTTCCAAAAGGTACATCTGGAAAAAGGGGGGTCGTCTTATATTCGGGCCAATATGGTATTACATTTCTGTATTTGAATACTACCAACCTTATTTTATTTGTAACATATTGTGTATATAAAAAAAAAAAAAAAACCGTTACACTTTGTATTACTTGCACTACTGTCTGTACATCCAGAATACTGAATCATCCATTTGCACACTGGAATATTTTCTATGCACTTTTTTAAATGTCCATTGCACGTGTGTTTTGTACAGCTTAATGTATCGCTTACATATTCATTTGTAAATGATGTTCATACTTTTCTGCTTATAGTGTACATAAACTTATTACATAATCCATCTGTATAGTATGTTCATAGTACACCTATCTGTATATCATGCTGATAGTATTTAAAAATCTGTAAATTATGTCCATAGTACTGCCTTATCTGTATATTTATTGTACATTTGTAACATATTGGAGACACTGTATATCCTGTACTTACTGCTTATTGCACTTCTGGTTAGATGCTAACTGCATTTCGTTGCCTTGTACCTTACATGTGCAATGACAATAAAGTTGAATCTAATCTAATCTAATCTATTTATCTATGCTTGTAATTTGTGTATTTGTTCTTATTTTTGCTGGATGTTCTCTTGTCTCTTTAATCATGTTTAAACTTTCTTAGTTAATCTAGTAGTATTTGCTGTGGTATCAAAAAGTACTTCGCTTTAAGTAATAAATGGAAAGCAAGTTAAATTGAAATATTTTTCTTTTCTTGCTGATCCGAAAAATCCGTGGGTCAAAAACCGGAATGTGATCCGAACCGTGAGATTTGTGATCCGTTGAACCACTATTATCCAAAGTATCTTAAAGTTAGCCAACCACGTGTTTATATCATGCATTTCTGAGAAAAAAGTCAGAATTGCGACTACTTTATAAAGTCAGAATTGTGAGATAAAAAGTCTCAATAATCTTTTTTTTATTCAGTGGCAGAAACGGGCTTCCATAGAGAAGAGTGTTTCCACTGGGAATGTAAAGAGGCTTGACAGTTAAAGTGTGTAGATGCTGAAAAGTGTCACACCTCCTCGCCTTCATCTTCCTGATCCCAGTTCCTGTCCGTCAACTCTTTATCTGCAATCCGCTTGGCCATCACAGCTCAGCTGTCAAATACAAAGATGTCAATACAAATAAAATGGAGAAAGGCTAGATGACAACACGAAGTAAAGGAAACTTGTTTAACGAAAATTTTTTTTTTCAGATGTTTGTTTTCTTTCACCACAGAAGTATACTCAAAGATTAGATTTATATCTTGGTTATCTTTGCTGGCCAGCTCTGTTAACTAGCTTTACGTGACGTAACGTTACACAAGCAGGACCAGTTCCTGGACTCATATTCAAATATCAACCGATTATAAGAAACCTGATTTAGTCTTCTGTTCTTGACCGTACTGTTAAAAACCCATTAGACATAAGACAACATTCAACCTTCATTATAATAACTAAAACTACCCAATAGTGTTAAAATAATTTTAGATGCTAACAACATGACTCGTTAATTAGGTCTGGATAACGCATTTCATTTGAATGACGTTACAGATTGCGCAAACTACCGGCAGATGAATATTAGACAGCTCAAACATAATTTTAATCGCTTAATTCCCTCAAATCGCATTATATTACATCCACAGTGTGTTTATCTATTAATACGGCACATTTATGTGAATATGATGCTTTTTAAATGTGCTCATAACGAGCCGGTTGTTGAGTAAATATGAATATGATGTAACACGGACCAGTGTGAAATAAACCACTATTTAATGAAGATCTACACATACCTCACACTGTCTCCCGCCAACGGTTCGCACCACACACACACAGTATCAAATGTTTGAATGATGACCGCGGGAATCTCGCTCATACAGGAGCAGGCCGCGCGCTCACACCGCCATCTTACAAACGCGTCTCACAACTGCGCATGCGCACAGAGAAGCGGCACCCGCGCCTCACACTGCGCATGTGCAAAACACATCTGTGGGAAATGTAGTCTCTCAGTGAAGCATAGACGGTATGGAGTCGTGAAGAGAACGCAATGAATGTTTACATTTATTTAATAATAACTTTTAAGATAAATAACGTTGTTTTGTCTCCGCTTGTTACATTTAAGTTATAATATTTGGTATTTTTATTATAGTCACGCTAAAAAGGTGCTGTAAGGGATAACACATTAGAGTTACTATGTTTGTTAGGCTATAACTCAATGTAAACTACCGCATTGGCTGTTATAGGTAAAAAAATATTAAATGTTCCTTATTATTTATCTAATTCATGAAATGTCATCCTCACACTAGAATATCTGGTCCTTAGACACAGTAGCTACATTAGTAGTAGCTGGATTAATCACATGGGTTTTTAGGTACCTTCTGAAACAAGCTTGTTTGTGAGCATTGTGTCAGTTTAACCTATTAACCTATTGTCTCCCTTAGGAGAACGCTCTTTCACCTGCTGTTGTCTCCATAAAAGAAATGCGTAATACAATTTAATTATATGATTCTATGTGAGTGGATATTTTGACAGGTTACTTCATCCAGCATTGGTTCCTCCTGTAGGCACAGTTACAGACACTTTTGAGGGCTTGGAGGAACAGATGGCTGTGTTCCAATCTCTCAGGATCCCACACTTCTGTGCCAACTCAGAAGCAGGTGTTTCAGAAAGCACGTAATGCCAGAGGTCCTGAAGGCCACAGGAGATTCCTGGACCAGCTGGATGTGAGAAAGCCAAGGTCTGTAGCGAGACTCACTTTTCTGTGTACAATCATTTCTAATAATTAAAAGTGAAAAAGACAACTCATTTAAAAATATAGAAGGCCTTCAGACCACATTTCCCCCCAGAAGTTTTTAGGCTGTCAAAACTACATTTGGCAAGACACTTTTAACCAAAGCCATATACACATAAAGGTAAACGTTTTATTTGTTCATGCATTTCATTGGCATCAATCTTGTGACCTTGGCATTGCTTAGCGCTGTGCTCTACTGCAGGGTTCCTCCTGCAGAGTTTAGCTCCAACTCTAATCAAAAACACAGCTGAACAAGCTAATCAAGGTCTTCAGGATTGCTAGGAAGTTACAGACAGATGAGTTTGATCAAGGTTGGAGCTAAACTCTGCAGCAAAGTGGATCTCGAAGGCCAGAGTTGAGAACCTTTGCTTTACTGCTTGGGGTACAGGAAATAAATATGGCTTCTTGACTTAATGTTGACCTTTATAATTTATGAAGCACTGAAGAGACTGTGGATGTCTGGACAGTTTGTCTCTTTTTAGATCAAAGACATTTAAATTCATTGATTTGTCAGATGCTTTTATCTAAAGTGACATTTAAAACAATACAAGTGATGCCAATATACCGTAATTCAACTGAGTACTAGAATACTACATTATTCTTATCAATACTTTTTTCAGTGTATAAGGTTATTGAGTTCTTTAGAGATTGGAAACAGTCTTGATTTTAAAATAGGTTCTTGTGTCTGGGGACCCCCCATGGGGCCACCAGGGGGTGCAAGAATTTCTCCCCCCCAAAAAATGTATGTGATTTTTAGGGCAGTCAAAGTTAACATGTTAACTAAAGATATTAATAAAATATTTAACGTGGCTTTAACATAATGCAAAGTTGAATACTGCTTCATGCCACTTTCTAAAGGCTGAACAGACATCATAGGATTAATAGCTATTATTTTATTCTATTGATAACCCTTTTTTAACAGTAAGAAATAATTTTTTTGCTAAAAATAAGAATTTAAATCTCTTTTCTTTGTATTGTATATATGTTCAAGAATAGTTTGTGTCATCTTTCTGTGGCGTTTCTCCTCACCATTCTCACCTTAGGGAGTTTGAATAGTATACTATTCTCTGCAAATTTGCTTTCGAATAATATTTATAGCGAAAAAATGTGCTAAAATTGTTTCGGTTGAACTGAATATATGTGTTTTTTTTAGCTTGTTAGGTTAACATAACAAAAAATGGCATCATAAAGTTTGAAAACTCCTGTTTTTTTTAGAGCGCCAGCCCTAAAACAGGCTAAAATGGAATCTTCTATGACATCCAACTATCAAAACTTTTAAATCTAAATGCAACCTTTTTATTTAAAAATGTAGAGTTACATATAAGTAAGTGAACAGCGGAAAAAGTGTAAAAGCTGTGATTTAGGTAAGCATTTTTTTAGCATTTTTAAAGCGTTCTTATACTCTTGGCAGGACTATTGGTCACTTTTTCAGTTTGCATTAACAGAAGGTCTAAAATGTTCATAAATCCGATGGAAAATAGTCTTCCACTAATCTCATGTAGCCTGACCTTTTCTATTAACATAAGGTTGAGTCCATATTGCAGCTAAGGCACCCACTTAGACAGGAAGACACCCTTATTTTTTTTTAACAGTTTATTAATAGCAGAGTGTGGAGACATTCTGACTAAAAAAAAAAAATCTGGATTTTTGTCAGTCTAAAAGTAATAATACAGACCATTTTTCCTGTTATCCCTACATGATTCCTGGACCAGCTGGATGTGAGAAAGCCAAGGTCTGTAGCGAGACTCACTGTGCTGTGTACAATCATTTCTAATAATTAAAAGTGAAAAAGACAATTCATTTAATAATATAGAAGGCCTTCAGACCACATTTTCCCCCAGAAATTTTTAGGCTGTCAAAACTACATTTGGCAAGACACTTTTATCCAAAGCCATATACATTGCGTTAAAGGTAAACGTTTTATTTGTTCATGCATTTCATGGGCATCAATCTTGTGACCTTGGCATTGCTTAGCGCCATGCTCTACTGCAGTGGTTCTCCTGCAGAGTTTAGCTCCAACTCTAATCAAAAACACAGCTGAACAAGCTAATCAAGGTCTTCAGGATCACTAGAAAATCACAGGTAGGTGAGTTTGGTCAAGGTTGGAGCTAAACTCTGCAGCAAAGTGGATCTCGAAGGCCAGAGTTGAGAACCTTTGCTTTACTGCTTGGGGTACAGGAAATAAATATGGCTTCTTGACTTAATGTTGACCTTTATAATTTATGAAGCACTGGAGAGACTGTGGATGTCTGGACAGTTTGTCTCTTTTTAGATCAAAGACATTTAAATTCATTGATTTGTCAGATGCTTTTATCTAAAGTGACATTTAAAACAATACAAGTGATGCCAATATACCGTAATTCAACTGAGTACTAGAATACTACATTATTCTTATCAATACTTTTTTCAGTGTATAAGGTTATTGAGTTCTTTAGAGATTGAAAACAGTCTTGATTTTAAAATAGGTTCTTGTGTCTGGGGACCCCCCATGGGGCCACCAGGGGGTGCAAGAATTTCTCCCCCCCAAAAAATGTATGTGATTTTTAGGGCAGTCAAAGTTAACATGTTAACTAAAGATATTAATAAAATATTTAACGTGGCTTTAACATAATGCAAAGTTGAATACTGCTTCATGCCACTTTCTAAAGGCTGAACAGACATCATAGGATTAATAGCTATTATTTTATTCTATTGATAACCCTTTTTTAACAGTAAGAAATAATTTTTTTGCTAAAAATAAGAATTTAAATCTCTTTTCTTTGTATTGTATATATGTTCAAGAATAGTTTGTGTCATCTTTCTGTGGCGTTTCTCCTCACCATTCTCACCTTAGGGAGTTTGAATAGTATACTATTCTCTGCAAATTTGCTTTCGAATAATATTTATAGCGAAAAAATGTGCTAAAATTGTTTCGGTTGAACTGAATATATGTGTTTTTTTTAGCTTGTTAGGTTAACATAACAAAAAATGGCATCATAAAGTTTGAAAACTCCTGTTTTTTTTAGAGCGCCAGCCCTAAAACAGGCTAAAATGGAATCTTCTATGACATCCAACTATCAAAACTTTTAAATCTAAATGCAACCTTTTTATTTAAAAATGTAGAGTTACATATAAGTAAGTGAACAGCGGAAAAAGTGTAAAAGCTGTGATTTAGGTAAGCATTTTTTTAGCATTTTTAAAGCGTTCTTATACTCTTGGCAGGACTATTGGTCACTTTTTCAGTTTGCATTAACAGAAGGTCTAAAATGTTCATAAATCCGATGGAAAATAGTCTTCCACTAATCTCATGTAGCCTGACCTTTTCTATTAACATAAGGTTGAGTCCATATTGCAGCTAAGGCACCCACTTAGACAGGAAGACACCCTTATTTTTTTTTAACAGTTTATTAATAGCAGAGTGTGGAGACATTCTGACTAAAAAAAAAAATTCTGGATTTTTGTCAGTCTAAAAGTAATAATACAGACCATTTTTCCTGTTATCCCTACATGATTCCTGGACCAGCTGGATGTGAGAAAGCCAAGGTCTGTAGCGAGACTCACTGTGCTGTGTACAATCATTTCTAATAATTAAAAGTGAAAAAGACAATTCATTTAATAATATAGAAGGCCTTCAGACCACATTTTCCCCCAGAAATTTTTAGGCTGTCAAAACTACATTTGGCAAGACACTTTTATCCAAAGCCATATACATTGCGTTAAAGGTAAACGTTTTATTTGTTCATGCATTTCATGGGCATCAATCTTGTGACCTTGGCATTGCTTAGCGCTGTGCTCTACTGCAGTGGTTCTCCTGCAGAGTTTAGCTCCAACTCAATAAAAACACAGCCTGAACAAGCTAATCAAGGTCTTCAGGATTGCTAGGAAGTTACAGACAGATGAGTTTGATCAAGGTTGGAGCTAAACTCTGCAGCAAAGTGGATCTCGAAGGCCAGAGTTGAGAACCTTTGATTTACTGCTTGGGGTACAGGAAATAAATATGGTTTCTTGACTTAATGTTGACCTTTATAATTTATGAAGCACTGAAGAGACTGTGGACACCCTTTTTTTAACAGTTTATAAATAGCAGAAATTTTTTAAAAATCTGGATTTTTGTCAGTCTAAAAGTAATAATACAGACCATTTTTCCTGTTATCTCAACATGAATCTGATTCTTTCTGTCACCTATGACTCTGACTCAAAGCGGTCATGGGTTCTCCTCACTAGTTTCTTAATGAAGTCATGAGGGCTGATTATCATTTTTTTTTGCTGTATGCGTCTCTAATTGCTAATTTGTTCAGATGACATATTTAAATGTCAGTCAGGCAGCACAGATCAGTGAAAGTCTAATTATGCAGATTTAGTTAACATGCTGTAATTAGAGAAGTGAATGGACAAATTAAGAGGAAATTTAATTGGTTTCTCTTAATGGAACCATCTCTCTGGCATTATCTGCATTATTTCAGCACCATAAAGCTACCGCACTATAATCAGTTTAATCTTGTAAATGAAAGTTGTCATCGAAAACAACGATTACATTAAAATAGCAAGACAACTTGCCTGACGATGTGAAATCTATAAGTGATTGTGATGGATATTAAAGCTAAACGGAACTCAATCTACAACATTGTATATTTACAACCATTATAGGTTATAGGTCAAACATTTCTTTTTCAAATAATAAGCAAGAAATACATGATGCAAAATTATATATTAAGTGTATTACTGTGTTAAATTGTAATGCATGCTATATACAGGTATATGCAACATTTAGCCCTCTGTGGCTATATTGAATAAAACAAATTTTTCAGTGTCTAGACAATGTTTTTCATGTATTGTTTTCTTAAAGATGTGTTATGCCATGACATGTTTTATTCATATCTTTTCTGATGTTTCAAGCTTTTCTGCCTCTCCATGGAAAGATGAACCATAAATGTTAAAAACTGTGATGAATACGTTCAAATAAATCTGCCTGTCATGTCACAATTAGTAGATTTACAGCTGATGAAGCGTGTGTTCATATAAATTGGTTTAGCAACACAAACCACCTCAGAGTAGTTTTAGGAGAACCTAACATAGCTCTATATTGAAAAGTCTGACATTTTAAAAGCGCCAGCTTCAGACTCGAATCTGTAGAGCCCACATGAACACTGCCACTCTGTAGAAGTGGTGGAAGTACAGTACTTAGAAATGCATAATGCCCCTAATATTGATGTGTTTTAGTCATTTCATGTTTGTTTGTCATGTTAATTCCACCCACCGACTGGCACATGAGTTGATTATGTGATACTCATAGTGCTGGCATCTGTAGGTGAAGGTTACGGTGTGATCAGATCTCTGCTGTCTGCCGTGATGCTTACAGTAAGAGCTGAGCTCAAGTGACACACTCACATCTATTCCAGGAAATTCCGTTAGTAAAGTCAGAGGGTGTCTCAGGACAAGATAGTGTGCTGGCAAAAATATCTGATGCCGTTCATGTCATGACCAGTCACATGTTACACAAAATGTAAAGGAAACATAATTAATCGCATTATGTGATTTATAGACCATGTACTCAATTTTCTTCATACATGTTTAACCTAATGCTTCATTTCTGAATATATAAGCATTACCAGTTCTTATGGTTAGTGTTTGGTGCCTTCTTTTTTGTGTTTTAGGGTTAGACCCGATCCCGGATTCTTCTGTTCATCTTAGAGTTGTTGTCATAGTAACAGATCTGTGCACTCCAGAGGTTTGTTTAATGTAAACAGGATTAGATTGTGGATTTATAAGCAGAGTTGATACTGTCTGAGCCAGATGCTGTATCAATCTAATGGACAATCTGTTAAACCAAGGACAGTAATACGTAATTTAGACAAATGACGTCCTAAACAGGATTTACAAGTACTTGAAATGTCAAAATACAGAGTTTGTGTAATAATCAGTGTGATCGACTGAAATTTAGCATGATCTTATTGGTGTTTTATCGACCACATACTGTAAGAACGCAAGTTTTAAAAAGCTTTAATATATGCTATCGTGCAACCCAGGGTCATAGTTAAAACTAAAATCATAAAAATGGAAATAAAAAAAAAAGTTTACTGAAATAAAATAAAAAATAGTAAAAGTCAAACTTATTTGATTGCAGGCTATATACAATGTATATATATATATAATAGAATATATAGATATATATATATAATAATATATATACATATATATATATATACACACATTCAGGTCCAATGTATATTTGGACTCTGACACAATTTTTTGAATTTCGGCTCTGTATGCCACCAGAATAGAATTAAAATTAAACAATCAAGATGAAACTGAAGTGCAGATTTTAAGCTTTAATTCAAGGGGTTGAACAAAAATATAAAATGCTTAGGAATTACAACCATTTTTATACACAGACCCCCTCCCCTCCTTCCTCCCTTGGGGCTCAAATGTAATTGGACAAATAATTATAATCATAAATAAAATGTTCATTTCTAATATTTTGTTGAAAATCCTTTGCAGACAATGACTGCCTTAAGTCTGGAACTCATTGACATCAGTGATGCTTTGCCAGGCCTTTACTGCAGCTGACTTCAGTTGTTCAGCAAGTGAAATGCTCAATCGGGTTGAGATCAGGAGATGGGCTTGGCCATTGCAGAATATTCCACTTTTTTTTTACCTTCAAAAACTCCTGGGTTGCTTTTGTTGTATGTTTTGGGTCTTTGTCTATTTGTACTATGAAGCACCGCCCAATCAACTTTTCTCCATTTGACTGACTCTGGGCAGACAACATTACATCCCTACACTTCAGCTTCTGTCTTCTGTCACGTTATCACTAAACACCAGTAACCCAGTGCCACTAGAAGCTATGCATGCTCATGCCATCACACTGCTCCACGTTTCACAGATGATGTTGTATGCTTTGGATCATGAGCTGTTCCAAGCCTTCTCCATACTTTTTTCTTCCTGTCATTCTGGTACAGGTTGATCTTAATTTCAGCCGTCCAAAGAATGCTTTTCCAGAAGTGGTCTGTTTTTTTTTTTAGATGTTTTTTGGCAAAGTCTAATCTGGCCTTGTTTGTACCTTGTTGTGAACCCTCTGTATTTGCTCTTGTGAATTCAATCTCTTGATTGTAGACTTTGACAGTGACACACCAACCTCTTTGATGTTTATATGTTGCTGAGCTCAGTAGTGTGCATTCTTTTTTTTTTCTCAGAATGTACCATTTCCTTGATTTTTTTTTTTCTCCCACTTGAATGTTCTTGCTATCCTCTCGCTGATGATTTGTTTTGTTTTTAAGCCCTACCATTTTTTCTGTTTCAACTTGGATGGAGAGAAACCTTTGACCGCTGATGTGGGTTCACCACAACAGCTTCCAAAATGTCAATGCACAGGCACACTTAAGGAATGGCCACCTTATATCCCTTGAAAAAGGGGGGATGTACATATTAAAGAGCTGTAATTCCTTTCCTCCAATTTTGATGGGAGTACCCTCAAATTAAAGCTTTTAGATATGCATGCATCTTTTATGTATTAAAACAGAGACCACAGGACCATTTGAAATGAACTAGTGAAAGTGGAAAACTTCTCAAACATCTAAAAATATACTCTTTTCACAATGCGTCAAGAAGAAAACGATTTACAGTCATAAATACAGGCATAAATAAATAAGTAAATGCACTGGACTGCCCTTTCTGCATCACATTAACTTCCACATCACATTCATCCTGTCCTGAAAGCTGATTGGCTTTCATTCATTCGGCTTGTGTCTGTCTGGATGCATATGCTACAGCCGCAACTCCTGATAGGACAGCAGGGCAGAGCAGCACGTGAGCACAGTGTAACGCTCCAATGACGTTGTGACTTGTGTTTAGAGGGGGCGGTGGCGGATGCCTGGGAGGGTGGATGGGGGTTGGTACAGGGGCAGGGTGGAGTAAACCCTTCAAATGGGATAAAAATGATCAGCTGGAGGGTAGAGTAGCATGAAATGCAAAACACATTAGTATGGATGCTCATTTTAGAACTTTTGCTGTAAAGGGGGAATTCTAATATTAACACACAGTCAGAGTTTAGCTTAGAATTTATTTTATACAAGCAACCGAACCAAGCTATTCATGGAAGTAAACACAATACACTTTATTTTTAGCAATAGACACCAGATGCCATGTTAAATGATGTTAGCAACAAAATATTTTATGATAAGGAGATACATGAGGAAATCTACAAACAATACAGACCCATAGAAGCACTGTTACAGACTACCAATAAAGGCAGTTCAGAGGCTCATATTTGCATTTTAATAGCTGGAGGGATTTGTGTTAATTTAAGCTATGTGGGGGTGAGGTCTGTGAGGGGCTAAGGGGGATATTACACAGTCCCAAACCTTAACATCATTCATACAGCTCACACTTAATCAAAACACACTCTTTGGTCTCTCAAAATAATCAAAAAAGATATTTAATTTAAGAACAGCCACAGTAGGCTATTTGATTTACACATCATTTATTGCTAGAATAATATATACAAAGATGTTCATAAACATTTCATGGCAGTCAGTACCTTGCCAAAATGTCAGATTTTTCAACTGTAAAACTGTTCTCCTTTTTATGCATATAGTATTTAGCAAACAAAATAAAGGTTTCCAAATAATTCAATGCCTTCTTCTCTTCATAAAGTAAAACAACACACTTGATTTACAGTCCATCAGTGTATCTTAATCAACACATTTTTGTGAACATTTGAAACTAGTTCTGCTGTTTTGTATAGATGTGTGGGAGCGCGCATGACTCCATAACTGAGGGAGCGCGTTCACGTGACAGAGGAAGGGAGAGTTCTTCTTTTCACTGCTCCATCCGGGAACTTTCCGAATTAGCATTGACAACCAAAGCGCAACTTTTTCCCCAGGCAAAGTGAAATCAAGCCGCGCACTCGGACAAAATATAGTTCCACATTTTCAACTCAAAGTCTTAAAAATAAAGCCGTGCGTATCGGATGGGTCGGATAGGCTTTTGTCGTGTGAATGTCGAAGTGGATCTTTGTGACTGCTGAAATCTTTTAGACCGCCTTTTGAGCACTTTTGTTTATACTGGCGTAAAGTGGGTGATGAGTCTCACGGCCAGCAAAGAAGCGAGAACTTGCTGTGCAGCCCGAGTAGTTCTTGCGATTGTTATTGTTGCTTTAAAAAACATTTGTATTACGCCACAAATAACGCGGATCGCGTCGAAAGTGGGGGAAAAGTGCTTCTGAAGTCGGAATATGGAGCTACAAGGCCTTCAGGAAGCATTGAAAGTAGAAGTCCAATGTCATCAGGTAAATAAAAATGGCATTTTGTTGAAGCTTTCCCGGGACTTCTTATGTGAATACACGCTGGAAGACAGAAATCCGCCGTGTGCGAGCGTTTTAATTTGATTGGAATTCGTATCCTTTTTGAGTGATACAACGGTAACATTCTTTCGCCTTTATGACGCCATAATCACTTAGAGCGCAGATTGTTAAAACGCTCTTTGATGCACTTTAACGCGTGCGGCGTGTTTTTTTGCGATTTGCACTAATAATGCGGAGGTTTTGTGTAGCGATCGGGACGAGACTTGAATATTTATGAGGTTCAAACGGACTCACTGCTCGTCGCTTTGTTCCTCCCTCATATCCTAACTTGAAACACTTTAAGCCAAACGTCTTTTCGTTGTTTTATTTCGTTTAGAAACTAGTTGCACAGATGAAGCAGGACCCACAGGTAATTTTATTTGAAGCGTTGAAGAATGGGGCATTTTTACATTGGGTGAGAAACTTTGTCGGCATCAATAGTTCTTACGTTCGTTCGCTACGCTTTGTCCTTTACGTGACTTTGCCAAATAACACAAACGGTTTTGTCAAGTTTTGAAAATATCTGGCTTGTTTTTTGGGGCCGGAATCGTATTGATCCTATGTGTATAATTTTATGACTTTGAGTTTAAGAAACAAATAGATTAAAGGCAAAGCAGAATAACATCTCTAAGTGAAAAACAAGTAAGAATGTAAGCACGCTTCCAGCATTTCGATGTAATTAGTGATGAAATTTCGTGTCATGCGTGCATTAAACGTGTTAGAATTTCTTAGAAACATATTTGCCCCCACCAAGTGGATTAAAACTACTAGAAAATCAGTTCAATCTGCTTTATTTACACACTAAATTTTTATTGGTACGGTAGTAAATTGTTTAACACGTCCATTTTAGTTGGTCGACATGTTTCTTGGGAGTTTGTGAAGGAAGTTGCTTACTTCCTCGGACATGTTGCATTAAAACATCGCTGTTTAGCGTGTACTTCACCTCAGTGTACTTATTCGATACTTTATCGACAGTCTTTATCGAGGGGTTGTTTTTCTTGGTCACATGACGACGTGGTCGAATTTGATTCGATCCCTGCAGTTCACTTTCACTTTTTTATAATCGTGACTTAAAGGAAGGTCATCTATAGCGTTCCTGTAGCAATTATTTAAAGGTTTATAGGTAATTCGTCTCTTTTGCCTTCTTTTGATGAACTGGAATGAATCCCTCAGAACGACAGAATTTTGAGTTCGTTCGATAGACGTTCTGTTCGTAACGCAACGTTCAGCACCTCGGACAGCGGCGCACGCCTGCATTTCAACGTGTTTGACATGTCAAATGTAGCGGCTGTGTGTGTTTGTGTTAAATGTTTGTTGTGAGGCTTTTTGGTGTACCTCAGTTTGATAGTGGAAGCTTCCATTTTGTGCTGAAGGGGTGTTGGTTTCTTCCTAACATGGAGCAAAAGTCTGCAGAGTTTCTGGCTGGGGGGAGGGCTCATTCATGGCCATTCTAAAGAGGGGGAAGGGAGGAGAAAACACTAGTCAGCATCACACAAGACACTACACACAAGCCTCTGTAGGCGTTATAATACTCATCATGAGCTTCTTGTAATTAATAGTGGCTATCACGGTTAGAATGCTTAATAATATTTACTTATTCCTTCTTAAGAGTACAATAATGCATTAAATACTACAGGAAAGGCTTTAAAATACATGAATACATTAAAATACACAACACATATGTTATGTTACCTAATATAAATGATGTCTATTTCATTTATAACTGTAATTCTGATCGTGTAATTAAATCAAAGGATATACAGTTTTACAAGGCATGATGATGTCTCTGTAATGCATTAATAACACCCATACAATGCATTCAGAGCTCTAAGACTAAGACATTTCAAAGTGAATTATTAATACACAGCTAATTGTTTACCTTTTAAAAATTTTTTAACACAGGCTTTCATAACCCAAACAAAAGCTGTGTCTTTGCAGTACAATTTGTACATTTTCATTTCACAGATTTTTCCTGCTTGCAGAAGTGAATTATGTAGGCTATTATAAATGTGTGGAAAGTGTGCAGTGTTTTAATAGACAATCCAGATTGTTGCAAACCTAACCACAACATTTTTATGCAAATGTTGAGTGAATTCATGTAATCGGAATTATGTCATTAAGCTTATTCAGGTTATGTATTAGGTGAATATCTAGTCTAACTAGAAATATGTTGAACTATAACTGAACATAATATTGGACATTTTTTTGGCGTCTGGGCCTGTACTGACCCATCCTCTTTGTATTTCACTCGAACTTTCATTTGAAGGAGGCTTGAAATGCAGATGAACAGGGGAAGCAAACCCTCCAGCATTTATTAGCTGAGAACATCATAATTGTGTGAAGCCTCTGTAAGTATCTTGTGTTCCCGCAGGGCAAACGTCTTTCATCCATTTATAAATATCTATCTTAGTTTGTGAGTTTTTAATACATATTGCGTGAGAGGGTTTTGTATTGTTGTCTTCTTGCTAGTTGTTGCATCACTGATCCAGAAACGCTCATAAACTTGGTGTAAGTCTTGAGCTTTGATTTGATCGCTTCTACTCAATTTTTGGTCTCTCTCAGGGCTTACAAATCCTTCCTAAAATGATCCCTCTGTGTGAGTTCATGTGTGTCCCTCATGCACAGTGTAAAATGAATTGTATTGTTTTTGCCTCTGTTTTTGCCCCTGTCCTGCAGAGATGGCCCGGTTTTTGTTAGCTTGCAGGAAAGGCTACATTTGCATTGTCAGTTTATTCAGATGCTGTTACCCACATTTCCATGTGATAAATGAATAGTTCACCCAAAATCTAATTTTATAGAGAGCGAAGAAAGTACAGGTTTACAGGTTGTATAAGTTTATTGCATTAGCACAAATGCAAGTGACTTGTATCTCTTTGCCTGAAAGCAATTCAGCGTTCTGTCTAAAGTGATTTGTGTTGCTCTGTCCTGCGGACTGACAGCAGCTTTAACATGTAAAAGCATCTGATTGTAATTGTGAAAAACTGTATTATATGTGACCCTGGATCACAAAACCAGTCATAAGTAGCATGGGTATATTTGTAGCAATAGCTTTACATACAATGTATACAAAATCATTGTATGTGTCAAAATCGTGGTATGATCGGTATTTTCTTTTATGCTAAAAATCATTAGGCTATTAAGTAAAGATAATATTCCATTAAGATTTTTAGTACATTTCCTAATTTCCTAATCCTACTACCGTAAATGTATCAAAACTGAATTTTTGATTAGTAATATGTATTGCTAAGAACTTCTTTTGGACAACTTTAAAGGAGATTTTCTCAATATTAATTTTTGTTTTTTTTTTTTTGCACCCCAGGATTCCCAGATTTTTCAAATAGTTTGTATCTCAGACAATATTGTCCTGTCCTAACCTTACCATACATCAAATGAAAGCTAATTATATAATATTTATATTATTATATTTTTCAATTGACGCGTATGGCCTGGTTTTGTGGTCCAGGGTCACATATACATATTATACACTTGTAAGTAAATGTGTAAAACCTGACAGATGTGGTCAATGTTGACTGTCATTATATGGAAAAGAGGTTCAAGAAGAATCTTTAAAAGTTCTTTTGTGTTTTTGATGCATATTTTTTGTACAGAAAATTCTGATTTGGAGAGACTAGGCCTGATGTTAGAACATGTTTTTTTAGCATCATGAAACAGCTCTTCATGGTACATATGGGAAATCTATTAAACTGTTCTTCAAATGCTTTCACTCAGTGTTTTTTTTCAACATCTTATTGGAGCAGAATATCACAGTTACAACATGCTTCCTCATTTAAAGTGCATGCAATCCATTATATTGGCAAGACTAATATTTTGCAAATTTCATCCAGATTTGATTTGGCACACTGGTCGTATCTAATGGTAACACTTATTATTGAGAGCAGTAGTGTGAAGCATTCAAGTTCAGGCATGACGGTGTTACCTACACAGACTCAGGCCCAGACTCAAGCTCAGTGTGTGAGGATGTAAGACCTGAAGGAAACAATCCCCGAAAGCCCACCTGATGGATTAACCAGCAGAAAGCTGTTATTTTTTAAATTGAATCTAATTGGTTTGTAAGTAACCATTTTTTTTTTTTTTTATTTTTTATCTGTGCTTGTGTCTCATAGCAACACCGTCTGCGGTAAATCATTCATGCGGTTATTTCTGTTGATGTATTTCACTCTATTATTGTGAAACACTTCTATAGCCATTTATTCACAATCTCATAAGACATTAGGTTGTGTAAATGATTCGTGCCTTGCTTTTTAAAGGGTTGTGAAGCATTAGAGGTTTTCAGACCAAAGTGATCAAGATGTCATCTCCATTGTCTTAATATTCTACTCAAGATAGCAGTGCTTTACAAAGATGTGATTTGTGTCCAGTTGGAAATATCTCCAGATTCTATGAATTGAATTAAACTGTATGTCTTTAGATTTGTGTCTCAGTAAAGACACAATATGTAAAACAGCACACATGGTCTTGACTCTATGGTAAACAAAACTATATTTTTGTAGCATATTTAATTAAATTTGTTTTCTAATTAAATGTCATTCCAAAAAAGCATGCATGTATATTCTCATAAAACTATAAATCAGTGGTGTTCTGTCCATATAAGCTTTTGCAGGCTGCAAAATGGCTTCACTCATTATACCCAGGCCATTTGAAAAGGAGAATCAGTTCACACGGGATAATTCATATAAAAAACATGATTATAATTGATTTTTTTTACCCCCCCCTTGTTTCCATTTGACATTTTTTAACTTATAAAAACTAAACTTAAAAAAAAAAAAGAAAAAAAACTTAAAAGCTAGCTTACAAAAGATTAGGAATAAGTACGTACAATGGATTATTTATATTTTGTGCCAAACGGCAAGGCATTTTCTTCTCCCCTTTGTTTCCCCCTTTAAAATCCTAACTTACCATTGTGTGGGTGGGGTAGTGCTTGCTTCCTCCTCCCCTCTCCTTTGTGCTTTTCCTGCTTCCCTATTTTTTTTCCACTTCCTTCTTCCAACTCTAAAAAATCTAAAAAAAATATCTACCCTAATCTAAAATCCTAAAAACTACCAGTTGTGGGGTTTTGTGGTGTTGCTGTGGTGGGAGTGGTTGCTTCCGGTCCTTTACTTGTTGCTTGCTTTTCCCTTTTTTGCCTTTCCCCCCTCCTTTTCCGGCGAGGCGGATTCTACTCTGCAAAAGAGCTAGCTGCTTTCTCCTTTCTTCCCATTTCCCCCCCTTTCCCTGGCTTCCAGCTTTCCCCCCCCCCTCGCCTCCGCTCTGTTTGCTAATGGGACTTCGTCAGGATTGTGGGGCGCGGCCGTTTCCCCCCCCCCCCCTTCCCCCCCCCTCACAGACCCGCTCTCTCCAATCGCCCCTCCACTTCCTCAGTGTTTTGTTGGGGGTGTTGGCTGGTCTGCTGTGGGTGGCTGATTTTAAAATACATATATAATAATTTTAAAATAAAAAAATAAAAAAAAAAAAAAAAAAATAAAAAAAAAAATTGCGTAAAATGAAAAAAATGGCGCCGAGTTAAGGGGCTGTGAGAGCTGTTCGCGTAAGTGCTCTTTCTCTCCTTGCGTCTAGGAGGAGAGTGCCGCTTTCGCCACATAAAAAACGAAAAATGGTGCGGATTACCTGGTCAATTTAGATTGCCGGAAAATGAGGAACATTTTAGGTGTTTTGATAATTTGCAAAACTAACTCGACTAAATCAAAAGAAAAAAAAAAACACACTGGAACTGTATATTTTTGTTTTCTCAAGCAAATCAAATTTTAAAAGTCCACTGAAAACAAATCTTCTTACATTTCTGGTCATAGACAACGTATGTTGAATATATACGTTATTGTCAACATTATTGCCTAAGCTGTAAATTAAAATGTTTTTTTTAATAAAAACGTGGGCTATATAAAATTTTAATAACAAACATCATATTGTTCCCTTTGTTTTGCATATGCTCGTGTCACTTACAGTTGAAGTCCTTCTTTCCTCACTTGGATTTTTTATATTTATTGATTTGGCAAGTTTGCAACAGTTACTTTCAATATTATTTAATATTTTTTGTATTTTTTTTAATTGCAGGTCTGTTATTTATGGTCACCCACCCACCCCAACCAGCCACCTCATGTCACCGCCGGCTGGAGGTTTTTTAACTCCTATTCACTGGGAATAAAAACATTATTTAGCTGATGCAGAGAGACATATAGACCCCCCGGGGGGGAATCCCCCATTTTCCCATTAATTTTTTTTTTTTTTTCCCCACCCTCTGATTAAGTATCAGAATGTAACTAAGAGTGCAACTAAGGAGGCAGTTTGTTTACTAAGAAAACCAGGCCTAGATTTTCCCATCCTTTTTTCCTTAGCATATTTGAATATGGATAACTTGAAATGATAGAACGAGAAAGTATTCTGGAGAAGCATTTAAATTTACAATGACGGTAGGAAATGGTGGTCATACTTTTTAAATCGAACACCTGCCAAACAGTTGTTTCTCTCTTTTTCTTTAAGCTCCTTTGTCATCTGGTGATTCCCGTTTGAGTGTCCTAAAAGCCCATGGGGGGGGGGGTCTTAAAAATCCTCTAGTCACTACCTGGTTTAAAAAAGTCACCAACTTACCACTCTCTGTCTCGCCACTTGTCCTTATTTATTTTGTAGGAGGAACAGACTCAAGTAGCCTAGTTATTTAAAAATAATGTTCTTTACTATAGTGGCTCTCGAATTTCAATAAGCACAGAAAAAGCTTCTTTTTTTTTTTTGGCTTTAGACAAAAGACACAAGCTTCAGTGGAGGGGGATGTCATCAGTGAATGAGGAATTTATTTCAGTCTGTTCCTCACACTGAGCTTTTCCCAAACACAACACCACCACTATTCACTTTTTCACGCAACAAAACTTTAGAAGACCTTGGGGATGTAGTGGCACAAGTCAATGGACCATTTCTATGAAGCTTTTAATGGTGCTTTTTTTTTGTCCTTTTGTTTTCATGTTTCAGAGGCTTTACCACAGAGTTGGTCCTAAGAACTGTAAAATTTTTCTTTAAAATTTCTCAGAGGTGCATTGAGGTTCATGCTCTGCTGGGATCATTATTCTTGTCATTCTGATCATTCATTATAATTCAATTTTTCCATTCATGTCTGCATGTTTCCTGCATTCTTTCAGTCTGCATTCTGGGGGTCAAAAATCGAATGCATCTGATCCTTGATGGTCTGATTTTCACACTTTGGGGGTTGCTTTTTTCCTTCTTTCTGTGCTGTGAGACTGTAATGAGCTAATAAGGTAACGAGATTAGATCACGTTAGATGACCAATAGGATTACTTGATTTGAAATCAACACTTTCAATGATGACTGTATGGCTCTGTTCCAAATTCTACTTATGGTGCCATTTGTTTGTAGCATGTTTGAGTCATTGTTACTTTATCTACTTCTGATAATTTTACTTCTGGCTTTACTTACTAACTACTTACTTTACTCTGGACCTTCTTACTAACCTCGACTACTTGTTTACTACTTACTCTAACCCACTACTCTGTGTACTACTTATCTCTGGGACTACTACTTTTACTCTCTACTCTACTACTACTACTCTTACTCCTACTCTGGTCTGGCGTATGATTGGTCAAAAGCTATTCTTTCTTTCGATCAGTAATTTATTGTTACACAGATTCTGGCCATCAGTAGCAGAAATCGAGTAAGGCATGAATGTGATTTGCGTGAACCCTGTTTATCTTACTTTTTATGACATGATGTGTACTACAGGTTCTACTCTCCAGATATTTGTACCTATAACCTCACAGTTACCAACCCAGATTTGCTGCTTTAGGCTAGGAAAAAAAATAGGCCTAATTGTAAGATTTATATTTGAATTGCAATCCAATCCATGTGGACTACACAGTTTTAACATGAACTAAATAAAGTTAATATGATGCATATTTAGCAGTCATACCTAAATGAAACAGGTAAGAAATGGGTAAGATTTCTGCACACCAAAATAATTAACTATCTACAACTCTTAGTTGTTAATTAAATAACCATTTAAAAATGCATTTAATGAAATTGCTTAGAATCAGAATAATTAATAAATAATAAACAAATAAATCTGGTCATTGTGAAAAATTCAGTTTATGAATTCAGAGTATGAACAAGGTTGAACAAGCAATATTCAGTTAGTTACAGCTTAGCCACAAATTGGATTTATTGATGATAAATATATAAACCTGGTTATTGTGTATTTGAAACACACATGCAGATATGCATCATATGAAGTTTATTTGGTTATGCTAAACTGTGTAATCCAAATGGATGGAAATTTTATTTGAGATTCAAATACATAAATCTTAAGTTAGGCCTAAATATTCTTTATATACCATTTTGGAAAGCTAGAAGTAATCCATGTGGATGCTGGACACAGATCGAAGTCAGTATGGTTGCTTGTGTGCTTTGAAGTTGTTGTTTTTTTTTAGTGCACAACAGTACAGTTCAGGAGGGGGCGTGTCTTGTCAGATGTCCCACCCTCTTCTGCCTTCTAATCTGCATGCTTTTCTAGGCCGTCAGTAGTGGATGCATTATTGAAGTGCCCTTAAAATACATAAAGACTGTTTAATGATTGACAAGATAAGGTTGTGTCTTTACACTCATGTGATGCTGCCTCTAGTGTTATTGGGGCGTAAGCTTTAGTAGGTCACCAAAGGCTGATACGGTTTCCACATGTGTGCAAGTGTTTACTACTGCCCACAGACTCTCTTTAAAATAAAACAACTGCCTCTGCTGCAATCTATGAGCTTATTTCCTTCTGAAGTACTGATTCAGTTTTGGAGTCATACCATGAAAAGCGGATTTTATTGATCTTAATGAAATAAAACTGAACACATAGGCTACTGTAATGTGCAGTTCTCAAAATATCCGTTCTAGTCCAAAAAAGAGCCTTTATGAAACAAAATTGTACATATGACTCATGTTTACGACTAAATTTGTTTGTACTGAAAATGTTCTGGTCTTTCAGTTTGGTATGCATACATAATTTTGTGACCTGTGTTGTTTTGTAATGCATGTTGTTAATTGTGACATTTAATATTATAGTAATGTGCAAGTAACAGGGTTCAAATAGTTCACAGCATTAGCTGAGATGATTTATTCTTAAAAATGTTTTAATTATGATTGAATTTAGGACAGCTGATATAAGCCATATATATATATATATATATTAGGAGTCACGTATGAACATTCTATCACATTATAGTGACCATAAAAGATCACAGTTAGCATCAGTATTATCACGGTATTGTTAAATGTGTTGGAGATGTTCAAAAAGTACTGACACACAAATCATTTCACAAAGTTTTACATTTAAAATCAACAAATAAAATGAGTTTTTGTTTGCGTAACTAAAACAATAACATTACCAATGATTTTAAATGACAACTTGACTGACAGCAGTTTAATAGCATGTTGAAATATCTTATGTAAATGTTCAAATAAAGCTTTGAAAGTTTCATAAATGGTAAACCTCACATTTCAGCTTTTAAATGAAGAAAAGGGTCAAGTCAAAATGATAATTGATTAATAAATTATTATATGTATTTTATCTGCTCCATACGGTGGTCAATAAGAATAAAGCACAGATATGCTGTTCTGAATGGACATTGGGAACGGGATATTGTTAGACCGCCCCGCTCCCGTTCAAATTACACCAGAGTTACCGACTGCTGACCGCGTTTTATTCGGATTTTAATCCGCGGGCGCAAAAAATCTGGTCTGATCCCGACCTCTAGTATAAACATGCTCTACCCTTTCTAGCGCTCTGCGCATCTCAAACGATAGCGCAGTTTCGTTATGCTTTCTTTTTCGTTTACCATTTGAGGTTTTCTCTATGCAACAGAAAGGCAGCGCTTTAGTTAAACCTTCTTGGTCGCCGCCAGTGCACCGCACACAAAATTAGTCGCACGGGCAGAAAAATTATCGCAAAATACGTCCAATTTGGTCGCACCTGGGAGCCCTGTGCTGGACGTATTTATTTTATTATCCTCAGTTGTTCAAATCGGGGGTAAGTCGCATACAGTTCCGATTAAAAAATGATAAAGTAAAACATTGTGTAACACAGATTAAGTGCAAAAAATTATAAAGAACAATATTAAACTTACAATAAGAGATCTCATTAGTTAACTACCTGTAGTTGAATGCATTAACATGAGCACAATACTCACATTTTGCTACCGATGTTATTATCTTTGTTAAAAAATACAACTCTTAAGGCATGTTACTCATTAAATAACACAGTTGCCATTTTTGATTATAAAACGTGTTATTAAATAGAATGACCTAAAGGTTATGGATGTTTGGAAGAATTTTTTTCCATGGCATGTTATGTTAACTAATGAATTAAACTAAATGTTAACTAATGAAGCCCTATTGTAAAGTGTGACCGAACAATAAAGAAACAAAACATTTTCAAACAATATCTAGGTCATGTTGTAGTCCAGATTAAAATGTAAAAAGTTTGAAAATAAATAGCCTATTAAGTCAAAATGTTTAAAATGGCTAAAAATATTTGGAGTTGTGATGAACACCATAGCGAATACACAAATCTGAATGACTATTTAAGTAATTTAAACGCTGCACCTTAAACTTTTTTTTGGTTTACAAAGGACTGAAAGTAAACTAACTTAAAGTACATAACCAGTCAGTGTTCAAAACTATCGCCTTACTTCATGATTCACAACGGTTATCTTATAATAATTTTTTCTAATTTGAGTGGTACGGGTAGGTTTTTGCCAGAAATTCGAGCATGCTGCCATGTCATTACGTCACGTCTGTAAACATAAAGAAGTTGTCCCGGCTACTAGGCTATCGCATGTGAGGATCCTGCAGGTGGCTGTTCGTTTGTAGCCTTTTCTCACAGCAGGTGGAATAATTACATTTATAATTTTGATGGCGGATTGTAATCCAGAAAGGATTGTTTATGAAATATGTGAATGAAATTAAATTATATTGCCGTTTTAAATGTGCTTCTGATTACAGATAGCCTACGTGGGATTACACAAGATTTGTATTTTAAAGAAAACCAGTTTGAATGGAGCATAATTTGCTTTTTGGGTTCAAAGAATTTCTTAATATGAAATTTGAATGTTATGACAATTAGAGATGTACAGAAATTGAAATCTACACGCTAATACACACTATACTCATAGTCATGCAATGCTGATGTTGTTAACATTAATCATTTGAGAATAAAGTATAACAATAATAATAATTTGCATGGTTTGATGTGATATGAGCTAACCGATCTTTAGATTAAATCACTATTGGTAGCGAGATTTATGGTAATGCTTGTTTCCTCAGTTTGTCAGAACAAACGTGGCAGACTTGTTATTTACTTGTTCAGATGGCAATATACGGTGAAAATTTTTATTTGGGTCATATATTCCAAGATGTAGGTTAGAATCTGTGATTGCGAAGTACAGTAAATATCCACACCGGTGCGGTGAATGACTGCTACACATGCTCCTCAAAACATTAGATTCATCATTCATAAATAATTATTCTCGGGATTTTGAAGTGCCAACGATAACAATATCGTGCATGTTCATTACCGTGATACATCGCATTACCGAATACCGGCACATGTCTATTCGTCATAGACATAAACAGAGAGAGTGTCCACCTACAATGTTCTTCTGCAGACGCATGCAGTTCTGTTTAGTAACCGCTAGAGCACCAAAAGTTACATAGTGCAGCTTTAATGAGACACAGTTAGTAAAAATATATTAATTCCCCTGTTCGCAAGTAACATATCTAGCAAAATGCTCATCTTATTTTTTTCGTATGTAACATTGCGTAAAATATTGTTTCCAGTTGTATTATTTTATTGACACAATTCAAATTTTGAAACTCCAAATTCTACTTTTTTAATACAGAACTTCTGATGTTCATATAATCTTTTCTTTTGTGTTATAATTAGTATACAGACCAAATATGATTGGTTCTGTGCGCATCCATTTATGTAATGCCCTAATACGTGTTCAAAACTGCATTTAGTCTTAAATTTCAAAAACTTATACACTACACGCAAACTAGTCGTGTTTCATAGCAATATTCACCACTCTGATATGGAAGCACAAGAATGTATTTACTGGGAAATCGTCTAGATCCAAAAGAAAATTATGTTTTTTTTGGTCTGGGTGGAGAGAGCGATAGAGAAAGAGTGCAAACTCATAGACAGAGTGTGTTGCGACCCCCCCAAAGTCACTTTCTCGGTTCTAGCTTAAGCAGCAATGCAAAACTGAACCCGCTGTATGACATTCAAAGCACCCGTGAGAAGCACAGAGAGCAGATGCCGACTTTCCGCATTCTCTTCGAATATCGTGGCTCACGCGTGGTCACTTTACATGGAGCCAATTGGTCTGCGCCCTGCTGCTTCAAATCGAACACACCTCATCTCACAGCCAGTCCGTTTTGACGGCACACGTCCTTATCGACTTTACATCGCCCCCCCCTCCGCATGTGAAACATTTCGTCGCGGGCTTCTGAATTTCTTTGTTGTGAGTTAAATCAGAGCACAAAGTGTCCAATTGTAATTTGCGGGTTTCCCCATACAGTTCTTATTTGTATGTTCTAAAAAAATTATTTAAAACATTACTCATAACATTATTTATTATATAATTTTGTGGTGTAAATGCATTTATGGCACATCAGCTTCATCAAACTGTCTTTTAACTCTGGTGGCCCATCCTGCTCCTGGCGATCGCCTGCCTGGTCAAAGTTCAGCTTCAAACTCCTACATCATACTCACACCTGCCATGTGTAACTTTTCTAGATCCTGAAGACCTTAATTAGTTCTTCAGGTGTTTTTGGATTAGGATTGGACCGGGCTGGATTGGTAATCGGGCATACCGGGTATTTTCCCGGTGGGCCGACAGAAGTTTTTTTGCCGAGGACCGTCACGCAGGGACAGCGAGCAGCCAGTGCCCATTGGTTTGTCTCCTGTATTGACAGCGTAAACATCCAATCACAATGCACTATAGATGGAGCGATGAAGTATTTTGCTCCGCCTTTATAAAGATCGCTTCACCTCAACTTCTTCCTCGTCGGCTTTTCCCCCCGTTTTCACAGGAGATTTATTAAGAACAGGCTTGCTCTGCGGTGAGTAATGCGAGCCAAAGAGCAAGGCTGGAGGAGAAGAAGAGAGTAGTTGAATTGTTAAAGTGCTTGATAGGGACTCGCAACGGAGGCAGACATCTAACCCTAATGTGTGTGCGCCATGAGTGTAGAATACGAAAACACTTTTTTAATAAAATGTAAATTCGTCCCCCGCGATTTTTTAGTCAAGTCAAGTGTGTTCATTGAGGTTTCCATGGGCCAATGCGAATAAAGCTATATTTAAATGAAAAAAAGACACGATATTGTCGTACCTGACGTTTTATTCTTATCCAAAATAGGATGTGATATGAGTGTGATACATAGGATACATACATACACTACCAGTCAAAATTTTTGAACAGTAAGAAAGATCCAATAGAAAGATCCAAAGATCAGCATTCATATGAAATAAAAAGCTTTGTAACATTATATATATACCAGCAAAGCTTGGAGTCCAGTATTTTATTTTTTATTTTATTGTTATTTTTGTGGAAATTAAAGAATTAATACTTTTATTTAGCAAGGATGCTTTAAATTGATCAAACAGTGACGCTAAAGACATTTATAAATGGTTACAAAACAAATTATATTTCCGTTAAATTCTGTTTCTTCTGAACTTCTATTAATCAAGAAACCTGTATCAAATCAACATAATAATAATAATAATAATATAATAATGTTTTGAGCAGCAAATCAGAATATTAGAATGATTTCAGAAGGATCGTGTGACTGGAGTAATGATCCTAAAATTCAGCTTTTGCCATCACATGAATAAATTACAATTTAAAATATATTCAATTAGAAAACAGATATTTTAAATTGTAAAAATATTTCACTATATTACTGCTTTGCTGATCAAATAAATGCTGGCTTGGTGAGCAGAAGAGATTTCTTTAAAACTTACAAATCGTAACTGTTCAAAATACTTTTGACTGGTATAGGTATCTATTAGAGGTCGCCGATAGTGTATTTTGCCGTACGATAGCTAGTTGGACCAGCACGTGGCCGAGACTGATTTAATTACCCGTTGTTTCAAATTTATACTGAACAAACTAAAATAGTCTTTAATTAACAAAACCGTACTGAACCATAACAGTGTATAGTAAAAATCTAATAATAATATAATATAAATGTGGAAATGAACACCCCTCTAACGAGGAACAATACTTAAACAGCTTTCATTCATGTTAATGTTATAAATGGACTCTTATTTTAAGTGTTACATTTCATTTCAACTGCAATGCTTAAAGATGCACATCTTTAAATATATACACAAAGGCTATAGCATTAAAATTATATACATATGGATATTGTATGTATACTCTCACACTTTAACTGCTTCTATTCTTGAACACTTGATGATTATCTAATCAAAATAAAAGCGCAGCGCTGAGTCTATGGAGAACTCACCGGTATCACACACACTCCGGACGCGTCGCGTTCAACTCGAGCAGCTGTCTAAAACTGTTTATTTAATCACCAAATGGGCAAAAGTTTACTTCCAGAATGAACAATGTAGCATATATGAGTTTGAAGTTTGGTGTTTAAAAAAACGGAGCAAACAGAAAGAGATAGCTCGACCTATATTATAGCTCTATAAATGAAGCACACAGACTTTATTAGAGCCACAGAAAGACAAACGTTTTGCTGAAAATACACAATACACAATTCATTATGTACATTAACAACGATTCGGGACCAATATAATGTAATTTAAAGGAAACTATGTGAATGCCCCCTGTTGGCGGCGGCCGGATTTTCTGTCGGCTTCGATGTAAATCTATCTGCGCTGAAAGTTTCCCGCTCTGTTTCATCGTGCAGTATCACTGTCTAAGACAAAAGCAACTGCTGGACGCATAACCCGGGAAACTATCACATTGGATTTTTTGATGATAACCGATTGTCCAACATCCTATCAGGTGCCAATTAAATCGGCAAACCGATACTCGGCGACCTCTATGTATATATATATATAGTAAATATAGATATATCTATATATATATAGATATATATTATCGAAGTGGTGCTGGGCGCCTAGACCAAAAAATGCCAGGGGTGCCGATTTTTGTCCCAGTCCACCCTTGGTTGTAGCTTAACTTTGAAGGACAGTACGATCGCCAGGAGCAGGGAATTGGACACCCTGGTTGTAAAGACATCTAATGCCACTTAGATGCAGCTTCCTGTTTTCCTCTGTCAGTGAAAATATGGAGTTTTAGTAGATGGCGGTTTCCTGTGAACATTAAAATTTTGCACAAATAAATTACTCACCTGCTCACAAAGAGAAGTATGAACACCGATGACAACAGGGTTGCACTGTCCAAAAATTTTGTGGTATAAATGGCTTTTTTTTTTTTAACTTGAATCATATGTTGTCTTTTTCCCATGATGTTGTTGTCATGCACAGAACGCTTCATTTACATTTTCAAAGTTCATCAAAAACTTCTTCTGGGGGAGTGCCCCAAGACCCCCCTACAAGGGTCATATTCCCAAACGAGAGCTCTCACGATTCCATCAAAAAAAATTTATTTGTGTTCCGAAGATGAACGAAGGTCTTACGGGTTTGGAACGGCATGAGGGTGTGTAATTAATGACAGAATTTACATTTTTTTGGGTGAACTTCCCCTTTAAAAGCAAGAAAACAATATTGTAATTTGCAATATTGTCAAAATTCAAGATGTAATGTCACACTTTTGACTTTCTGTAGTCATGTGGACCTGCTTTAGACCTTGAAGCCTGGTGAGGTGCCCAGAGCCCATGTGTGTTTTCTGTGGATTGTGTGGCTCAACTGATGCTGTTGATCTTGTGGCCTTTGCTTTAATGTGTTTGTGAAGTCCATGACAACAAATGGTCTTTTAGTAGTCGTATTTTGATTCAGAAGGGTTTTCAGCTAGTATGAGATGGTAGTATGCTGTGGTCCCCACCAGGCTTCTTCTCTAGCTTGACCATCACCAAACAATTGTAATCATAGTGAACAACAAAACATCTGTATACAAGTGGAGGAGCAGTGGCTTTGAAGACCGTTAAAACATTAAGATTTATATACTGAGCAGAAACATTCTTGTCAAGGTTATTTGAGTATTATGGGATGGAAGTACAACATTTTTGATGGCGCAGTTGTACTTACCTTGGTATTCAAATGCTCAGCATGTTTTGCACTCAGGAAATTTTGTTCTATAAAAAGCTCTGTTGAGAGTATGAATGAACAATAATGAAGGTTCATTTCTGGAGAAAACATGCAGTGTTTGAGTTTTTACTGCACTGAACAAAGTGTTCAGAGAATTGATTTTATTCTAGTAAAGTAAAGGCTTGACTGCTGGTTCATATTTCACATTCTGTCACTAATATTCCTGGGAAGTCAAATTAATTATAATTCCAAGTAATGCAGCATTACTGAACTCTCATGACTCCATTTACGCAGTTATTCATATGTAGACTCTGCAAGATGTTTATCAAATTTTAAAAATGAGAGTGATAATAAAAGTTTTATTTTTTTAATATATGTAAATATTCTATGGCCTATTTATTTAAGATTTTATCTCTCTTAGTTAAATAAAATGCTGAACTGCTTACATATTCAGGATCCATACGAACTGCATGTCTGAATACATAAATAACTAGAAGCAATACCGCAAGTCATTTATAAGAAACACTTGCGTTGTTATTTTGGTTTGTTACATTACTAACACTAATAAATACAGTTTTCTCATGACTTCACTATAGGTTTTAAAGGGATGATGTAAGGGTGATAACAGAGTGATGCGTGTGAGTTATTTATCTCATGAAACATAGTTCACTAAAAATATCATAACAGGTGGAACAGTAGTTGATCAGGTTTAGTAAGACATCCAGATTGGACATCTGATAGATTAAAGCTGTCTTGAGAGAAACTGAAAAAACTGGACTGTCCTGAATTTTGGTATGGTGGTGTAGTTGTTTAAGATCTTGACTGAAGTAGGAAACCTTGCAGGTTCAATTCCTACACAGGTACTTTCCATAAACAGTAGGGGAATAACGGTACACAAAAATTATGGCTCAGTACTTGCCTCGGTTTTGAAATCATGGTTCAGTATGTTTTTGGTGCTCTCAATTGCTGTTTAGTTTTAGCTATAATAATCACAAAAAAATCAAATGCAAATTGTACATAAGGCTTATGCCACTTTAAAGTCAAGTCAAGTCATCTTTATTTACATAGCACTTTATACTGTACAATACAGATTGTGTCAAAGCAGCTTTACAGTGTTAAACAGGAAAAGTGTGTCAATAATGCAAGAGGACAATAGTAAACAGTCAAAATGGCATTTGTTGCTTGAATTTCCTGATTAAATAGATGGAATGATTGTAGTATGGACAGGGGCCCTTGCTAATAAAAAACGTATAGTGAGGTTTTATTCACGCATCAACTGAAAAAGCATAAAAAGATTGAATTTGGGAATTAAGAATTGCTATTGATTAGTACATGAATGAATATGAACATGAATAGTATCGTCACATATACAGTAGGTTAAAACAATCCTGTATTTGTTTGGTACACATGCATACCGAACAGAAAGACCCATACCGAAAATGTTTGGTACAAATACGTGTACCGTTACACCCCTAATATATATATGTGTAAACATAGTACCCTGATACTTCCTTCAGAAACATTTAAGGGTTAGTTCACCCAAAAATGAATTTTTTTTGTCATTAATTACTCACCCTCATGCGGTTCCAAACCCATAAGACCTTCGTTCCTCTTCGGAACACAATTTAAGATATTTTCTGATGCCTTCCGCGAGTCACTCTGACCCTCCCATAGACAGCAGTATTCTTACAACATCAAGGTTCTCAGACACGTATCAGTACATTTGTAAAATAGTGCATGTTGACATCAGGGGTTATCAAAACCGTAATTTATTAACGAGCTAACGAGAACTTTTGTGCGCCAAGAAACAAAAAACAACGACGTTAGCAACATTTCTTTCCTCCCTATAGCCGACATTTTGGAGAGTATCACATACGTTAACAACGTATGCAACGTGTGTACGCGTATATGTTGTTTACGTTCAGATCAAAGTGTAAACAGCGTGTCCATGTATGGTGCTGGTGACACAGAACAGCATACGTTGTTTAAGTCCAGCGGATATTCTCCAAAATGGCGCTAAGGTGACGTGGAGGAGAAAGAAATAGTTGAAATGAAGTCATTATTTTTGTTTCCTTTGAGCACAAAAAGTATTCTCGGAGCTTCGTAAAATTACAGTTGAACCACTGATGTCACGTAGATTATTTTAACGATGTCCTTGTTACGTTTCTGAGCCTTGATCGTGTAAGGACCCTTGCTGTCTATTGGAGGGTCAGAGAGCTCTTGGATTTCATCAAAAATATTTTAATTTGGGTTCTGAAGATGAACGAAGGTCTTATGGGTTTTAAACGACTTGAGGGTGAGTAATTAATGACAACATTTTCATTTTTTGGGTGCACTCTATATATTAGTTTGAACTTTTTTTTTTACAGTAACCATGGTAACAGGGTTGAATGTTACACAGTTCGAGTTAAAATGTAGAAAATTGAATTTTTACTTATCTTTGCATTCTGTAGAACCATTAGGATAATGCTCTACATAACCATGTAGAACCATTAGGCGAGTCGTGGCTTGTAACCCAGAGGTCGCAGGTTCGAGTCTCATGTCCGGCAGGGATTGTAGGTGGGTGAGTGAATAACCAGTGCTCTCTTCCACACTCAATACCACGACTGAGATGAGACACCTAACCAAAGAGACCGCACCCCCACCTGACCTTGGGTGCCACAGTATTGTTTGCCCACTGCTCCGGGTGTGTGTTTCACTACTCACTGCTGTGTGTGTGTGCTCACTTGGATGGGTGAAATGCAGAGCACAAATTCTGAGTATGGATCACCATACTTGGCCACAAGTCACTTTCTTTCCTTTCCTTTCCTTTCCTTGGGAGTTCGGTGTCTTGCTCAAGGGTCTCACCTCAGTCGTGGTATCGAGGGTGGAAAGAACGCTGGATATTCACTCACCCCACCTATAATGTTAATTTTAATGTAAACTCTACTTTTCCTGCTATGTTAATTTGAATAGATGATCAAACCTATCTAATGATTCTCCCAACAAAACATTTAGGGATTTAGGCTTTAAATGGTTTATAAAAAGTCATGGATTGTATAAATGTCACTTTAGATAAATGTTGCTGCTTGTTTATTTAGCATTTATAGCACATGCTGCTTCGGGGTTTATGACATTCTTCTCCTGGTGTCGCTGGCGTGCAGCAGCCGGAAGGTGGCATGCTTCATATTCAGCATGCACAGATGAAGCAGCAGAGCTATTAATAGCTTGAGGACAGTTTAAACACACACCGCCCTCCGGGAAGAGTCGCAAGAGCGCTCTAGTGACTCACTGTAAATGAAGAGAGCCTCACAAGCTCTCAAAGACACTTCACATCTCCTGCCTGCAGATCTAACTTCACTTTATCACTTAAAACATGCACCACATGCCCCTGCTCATGCTGGTTAAAGTGTGACTGAAGACCTTTAACTAAGCGTAACATCTTCATTACAGACACAGAAATGTATTCATATCCCAATATGATGGTGGACGTACTGGAACTGATAGTCGGAGCTGAAGTTCAAAACCTGCAATGTGATGCAAGGCCAAAAATAAACCACTTTAAAACGTTTTCATTGATCAGCGTTCAGTGGATGTCAGTGTCTCATGTGGACAGTTATTGGACTTCCTCTCAGATCCTCTGAGAATTCCCAGGAAGCTTTGGAATCTGTAAGGATTCTTTAAACCATGGTAATCTGACCACGTTAACTGTGGTAATCAATAGTGACATCAGCTCGACCCATCAGATGCATTTTCCTTCTGAGCGGTCAGGTGACGCCAAACTCCTCAGAGAAAAGTAGCTGTAGTTGAACTGCTTTAAAGTAGTCATGGTGTTGCTTGTGTCTTGTAAAGCTCCAGTTTCACAGTCTGTCTTTGTAGGGTGGCAGTAAAACAGATGAGGACAGAAATAATTGAGGAAAGAGAGACTGTCCTTGTGCTGTCACTCAAAGATACGGGCGGAACAAAGAGCCGCCCATTGTAATGAATGAGACTTTGATTTGTTTTTTTTCTAACAAGGTCACTGCGAGGGAAAAAAAACACTTTGCCTGAACATGGACAAAAAGACAGACACAGAAAAGATAACTCCTAAGCAGTCGCTCTTCTGCATGTGCATTCCAAATGCATGTGTTTCTGTCTTTATTTACCGTTTAAAAGCAGCATTTGTGAGATGAACATCATGTTCCTGAGTTGGCTACAGTGTTGTTTAATGGGGTAGTTCACCCAAAAATCGAAAAGGTCTATCATTGTAGGAATATTTGAGATTCAAAACAATTTAAGCTCAATTGACAGCATTTGTGGTATAATGTTGATTAATTAACAAATTAAGATTCATGCCTTGTTTTCATAAAAAATTAGGTTATGTTGAGAAACCTACAGTAGAAGCAAAGTGGCGATGTTGACATAATTTTGGCACTTGCTGTGTAAAAGTCATATCCAATTCTCAAAATTAGAAATGTGATGCTTATTTGATAAAGACCCTTACATTAATTCTTCTGTTAAATATTGTACTGTATATTATTTAGGGCGTATGAAGTCAAATTGCATGTAACTACGCAGTAAATGCCAAAATCATGGTAACATACATATTGTTTATGTCTTGTGGCTATATACTTTTAAAATAGTATTTTAACATTTACTTTTTGTGAATGAGTTTTGCCCCATTTACTTCCATTATAAGTGGATCTAAAAAGGCTAAAATGATAGCAGTATATGTAACTATATACTATATAAACTATAGCACTATGTCCCAAGTACACTAAAGTCACATGATTGTTTTGTGTGCGAAACAGGCCAAATGTAAGTTGGTTATCTTTGATAACACTTTATTTTAATGTGTCTGTTGTATTTACTTTAGTAATAACAGTTCATTATGTGTAATTATAAGAAAATAACTCTAAACCAAACCCTAAATCTATAGTAAGTACATGTTGTTAATTAATATTACTTAGTACTAAGGGCTGCAACGATTAATCGAAATTACTCACATAAATCGCGATTAGGCAGAAGCTGTGTTTGTCATGCATATCTTTCAGTGAAGCACGGTTCTGTGATCAGTAGTAAATCTCCATCCGAAGGCCAAAGGGCGCTCTCGTGGGGAAACTCCAAATACGCCCTGCAGAAGAAACCCAGGAAATCCCTACACTGTAAAATCTAATTAGTTGGGCTTACTTAAAAAAAGCATGCAAACCGATTGCCTTGAAAAAACTAAGTAAAGTGAAATAGGAATAGTATGTTATACTGACAAATGCTTAGTTAGTATAGCTCACTTACACAAGAGTTCTAGTAACTAAAAAAAAACTGTAGGGGGTACTTGATCCTTTCATTTAGGTTTACTCATGACTTGGTATAGCTACTCACTGACTCCCAGAGTGCATTGCGGCATGAATAAATAATACAGTTGCTTTGTTTTACAGTTGTCTTGTGCTGTCTTTTGTCAGTAGTAGCACAACAAAAAGAACAAATAAAATGGTTATTGTTACAGTTAATGAAAATAAATGAAATTGAATTGTTACCATTGTTGTGATTCACGTGCTGAATGTTTAAATCTGTGTGTGACTTTAGCATATTACCACACACTATTTAAGGATTATATAAACCCAATTAAAAGCATCTCAAGGTATTTATGATAAATGAAACTTGAAAACGTTCATTAAAAAACACAAAAAAACACACTAATGCTTTAATTAGAAGATAGGTCACTCTCTAAAAGCAACCTATTTATTACTTTCCTTCCCTTGAAGTCAAATAACTCTGACTTCATGATGCATTGCTGCATTAAGAGGAAGAAAATTATAGTAATATAAAAAGTTCCAAGCGCCCAACCAAAGGACGTACCCACTATAATGGTGAGTAAAAAAAACACATTTTAGGAAAAGCAACATCAATTTATGAAGTTAGCTTGTGTGATGTTCTCTCAAATATTTCAGTAGTATTGAAAATTCAACATTCAAGATGAATTTGGGAAATGAGTATGAATGCAACTAGTAAGACATGGAGGAAATGGATGAAAAGTCTAAGACGCTTTTTCTTTTTTTCTTCTTTTGTTATGTTGCACATTAGCAACATATGAGTGCACTGCTGCCTCTCACTGCTTTATTAACGTCATTGGTTCCTTTGTGGCTACTTGAATATTTTAAGTAAGTATCACTCAATAAATTGTTTTATTTGCCTGAAAAGCTGGTACTTAATAAAAACCTAGGAAGTATAACAACTAAGTAAATCTAAGTAAGGTAAACTATTGGAGTTTCCAGGTCGATAGTGGTTGCTGAATAATCAGAAGATTTAACTGCTTTCATTGATTCAACGTGACTAATAAACACACGACTATGACAATCTATGGTTTATCTGAGTTCGTCTTATTATAATTTTTATTATATTAAAGTACATAATAATGCAATGCTTTTTAGTGTAGATGCACGTTGATTTTATCAGAAGTGCCGCGATTATAAATGAAGTGACTCCTGGTTAACATTTAAAAGGGGTCATGTTTAGTCACTATTTAGTGTGGTATTTTTTGACAATATTCACTCATCATGACAGGCATTATTTCCTCTCTCAATCTGTAGAAAATATGGTTAACACCCGGTCATGCATGAAAAAAAAAATACCGTCATGTACCGTGCAACCGGTATAATTTTGAAAAATACAGTGATATAAATTTTTAGTCATACCGCCCAGCACTAACAAAACGAGTATTTAAAATAATTAAAAAACAATACATCTAGTAGCACAATTTTATACCTTGAGGTTTAGACCCCTTTAAGGAAAACAAGAGAAAAATGTTTGTTAATCAATGTTATGTAAATATATCCACATAGTATTACTTGAAGTTTTGATAACTGTTATTAAGGGCAATAAGCTGTGAAAAAGAACTCAATGTGGTGCTCACGCTGACTGACTGACACACACAGGAAGCCACCTCTCTCAGACAGCATGCAATCCTGAAATCAGTTCTCTTTCACATTGTATTACGCTTGAATAGTCAAATGCAAACACAGTTATGTCAAAATACTCAGCATGTGGAAAAAGTAAACACAGTCGGTTATGTCATAAGTGAACAATCAGTTGGGTGAAAACTAGCTGGTATCAATATATTGGATCTGTGTATTCAGTCTTAAAGTGACAGCAGCCCAATAAACCGGCTGCTGTCTGTGTCATTAATGTTAATCTAATCAAACCGTAAAGACAAAGAGAAAATCACTCACTGCCCTTAACTGAATCACTTAGAATTATTAATAAATAAAATTCCAGTTATTTTTTTATGTGGATTGATCCAGAAATGTTTGTGAAAGAATCATGTTGAACCGTTTTTCCCCCCTCACAATGTAAAAGACAGTTTTCCTAGGAGAGAAATCCAATCAAGATTTCATGTACCCTTCTAGTGGAAATAAATGTTAGCAAACATTGAGGAAATGTTAAGCGTACGGGACATTTTCATCTGGAAAATGACACTGGAAATAATGCAAGCCGTTTGTTATACAGCAAACAGAAGAGTCACACTGAACTGGACTCAGGCTGTCGTGCTCCACCACACACAATAAAAGAAACAAGATGTAGTTTCACTCGTCACATTCACACGCGAACGCCTGCAATAGTTCAGTAAAGATTGATTTCAACAGCAGTCATAGAGGCTGCCGGAGCTCACATATGGCATTTCAATTGTGTGCGTGTAATGAAATAGTGATTCACTGTGAGATGAATTGCCATGTTGAATCTCACAGGCAGAATGCAGAAGCATAGGCAGCTGTCTGAATATTGATATGCAGCTTTATTAAAGCAAGAAAATTATCAGTTTCTGAATACAGTACAATACTGTCTTTCATTGTGCTGAGAAACTTAAGAGAGCTGTGCTTTCATCAGACATGATGAAAGAAATTAGTTTTTGATATTTCAGATCATTGAAATGGAGGCAGTTGAAAGACTTTGATTTGTTTATTGAATATGTTCTTGTGTCGTGTTAAAGTGATAGTATAAACAAAAATATAACTCATCATTTACTCATTTACTCTTTACTCCACTTGTTCCAAACCTGTATGAGTTTCTTTCTTCTGCTGAACACAAAAGATGATATATTGAATAATATTGTTAAACCAATAGTTGATAGGAAGCCATGGACTCCATAGCTATTCCCCCCCCCCCCCCCCCCCCCCCATACTATGGATGTCGAATTTTTTTTTTTGCTGACGGTGGCACCTGTGGAAGGGCTGAGGAGTCGGTCACGAGATACGACAATCTGTTAGCGTGGGGAAAGGAGTCAGGATCCCGTTTGTTCTTGTAGGACAGGGCGACATAGTCGACAAGGTCTTGGCTTGTTTGTTGTTTGTTAGATGAGACCAGTAGCTTCCACTTCATATGAATTATTCTTGATCTCTGCAACCCTCCATGCACACCTTGTTATATAAATGGTTCGGTACATTTCAAATTAATTCTTCATAAAATCCACAGATTTTAACAAAGATGCAATGCATTGTGATGGTCTAAAAGCATATAACGTTATATATATATATTAGTGCTGTCAAATGATTAATCGCGATTAATCGCATCCAAAATAAAAATTTTTGTTTACATAATATATGTGTGTACTGTGTATATTTATATGTATATATAACTACACATACAGGGATATATTTAAGAAAAAATATGATGTTGTATTTTAAAATATTTATAGACAATATAAATTATTGTAAATAAATATCTACAGTAAAATATTTTAAAATATATACTGTATGTGTGTGTATTTACATATACATAATAAATGTACACTGTATACACATATATTATGTAAACAAAAACTTTTATTTTGAATGCGATTAATGGTTTGATAGCACTAAAAAAAAATCTGTCAATAAAAGATCATTAAAAAATGAACAATAATACTGAAAAGATAATGATACTACTAGTAGGCTAATTTTGCTACTAATAACAATATAAAGCTAGATTCTGATGAGCTGTTGGGTCATTATTCATTTGCCTAGCTCGAAATTTAGTTGCAGTTTTGAAACAGCATCAGTTTCTCTCATACGTTAAATGTGTGTAAAGTTTTCAATAATTGAACAGATATTCTTTGACACAAACTGTTTTGTGTCACTAATGTATATCTGTGTATTATTATGGTGCTGATTTACCTTCACCACAACATAAAAACAGTAAACTGTGGTTCAGTTGTATTTTCTGTCCAAGTGGGCGGTTCTTGGTTAGAATAAGCTGCGGTGTGGACCAGATTTAATGCGATAGTCATGGCTTGAAGGCCCAGAGAAAAAATGAGAAGGCATCTTAAAGATCTTACTGAGGGGTTTGTGTCTTCTGATGTGTTGATTGATGTCCACACAGTCTTATCATCACAGAGAGTGGAGGACTGGCTCATGGCCTGTTGTTTGGCAGAAGGGTGCTGGTGTTGAGGCCAGATCACACAGCATGAGTCCGACCCGGATTATCCCATTCTCCAGTGGGATCACCATGTGAGGGGAGGAGGTGCTCAGGTCATTTGGATGGAACCTACTCTACATCTTCTACAGCTCTTTAGCTCTATAAATCATGGACCTTGATCTTCTGCAAAGAGAGTTTGATGCCAAATTTAAGCCCCTTTCCACTAACAGGGTTCTGTTACCCAGACCAGGACTGTTATGACCATAAAACCTGAAGGTCTTTACACAGAAACCACTGATGTCTTAAGAGTTTTGAGTAGATACTGTATTAGAAGATCAAACCATTGCAATTTTTGAAGCACAGTGGGATATTAAATAATTTGGAGGTTTTCTGACAGGAATCATGATGCTGGCAAAGAGAAGAGCCTTAAAGGTGTTTAATATCTGAGAGCATTTATTTTCCTTTCTATTCATCAGGAACAATGAAACTGGAAGCTCAGTGTTGACACGAGACACGTGGCTGATTTGTTTAGCCTGAGGCAAGAGCGGTCCGAGCCCTTCATTATAGTGCTGTAAAAGTCTTTAATGTGTGTAGATGTGTATAATGTGTGTAGACCGTCAACCAACCCCTGTCAACTCACTGCTGCTGAGCATGCTGTAAAATAACTCTTGTATATGAAATGTCATACATGTTATATACATAGACACATCACACTACTATGTGGCAGGAATATTGTCAGTTTTAGGTCAAACATTGTAACTGTATTTAACAAATGGATTGAGACACATAACTGATCTCCTCCAGATTTGCCTTCAGGAGGTGATGTTGCTCATTTGACTAATAAAGTCAGCCAGTTCAGCTGTTCTTAAAAATAGTGTAATGGACTCTTTTGCAAAGTATCATATGTGAAGTCTGATTCATTTGAGTGAATCAGTATTTTTAGATTTACATGAACAGGTTACAAAAAGATTCACTGATAAGTGATTCACAGATAAATGATTCACAGGCATCTTTGTGGTATTTAAATTTGTGTGATACACTTCATTTTATATTACTATTTATTTGAATAATGTAATAATATACATTTGATAGCAGTGTTTTTGTGTCATGTGGTGGTTGTTATTTAATTGACTAACTTGACAACTTACAGTTCCAAACACAACATCACACCATTTGTGACATACGAAACACTTTTCGAAAGCATGTTCATAAGAAAACATAATTTGCTTCATAAACAGCCCATTTTATACTGATGGATCTCACATAAAACAGTTTTAATCTTCTTACCTATGTTCCTTGTGCTTTAGAGGCGTGGGGGGGATCTGCTTCATATGGTGACCTTTGAAACAATCAGCCGTGTCTTAAGGTGAATGAGGCAGCAGTGAAAGGTTGTGTCCAGATGCTGGGTGTGAGGTTTCCTGTGGATTACATTGATCCTCAGAAACAATAGAGCTCACCTCTTGCATTGTGAGGGAATTAATGAATAACATACGAATAATCTCCCTATTCACACTACATTGGTGAGAATTTGCGGTGATTTTAAATGACTTTTGCTGCACCTGTGCTGTTTCTTTGTCATAAATCAGGGGAAGAGTTTATAAAGCTCTACAGCCTGTCCTTATTGGTGAATGTTTAACTTTAGACCATTTCCAGCATATTCAGCAATAATGAGAAACTCAATGCAAAACTGGTGACAGAAATTGTAAAATACTTTTCACAGTCAAACTACTCATACTAAAACTTAATGAAGATATTATCATTTGAAAAATCGGATTTGTTTGTAACAAAACTAAACGTAACGTGTAACATGAAAACGTGAAAAAAACAGCAGTGTAGGAGATTCACTCCAAAAGCAGAATCTTGACATGGAGCAAAGAATGCTAAATTCATATAAGATTAATAATAAAATATTATATTATAGAAGTATTTGCATCAAGAGTAATGCGTTAAAACAATTTTCAACACCTAACTATTCAAACTACTTGAACGACACAGGAAATTTCGCGTTTTTATTTTGTTGATTTAACAACCTAGTGACAATGCTGTGCATTTAACAGGAAACTGTCAAAAAATGTAACACCAAAACTGTTATGTTAAAGTTTACATACTATGTGATCTAAGAATACATTGGCTACTTACAGCCACGTGAGCAAGCAACAATGACTGTATTTCATTCATTATATTGTTAACCCATTTCACCGCACAAAAAAATAAAAATAAAGTGAGTGTGCACCCTGATGTGTTTCTACTGCATTAACATTTGTTCAATGTGCAGATTTGAGTGGATTTTGTAAAACAAATCAATAATTAATTTTCCGTAGAGATCTGCTGAACCTCTCCATCCTTTCCCTTATATCTCTTACACCTTATTCCTTATTAACATGGTCATCGTTATGTCACGGGTAATTGTAAGTTTGAGTGCAAACAATCTTTCCTTCAGTTTTGCAGCTTTGACTGTGACTGAAAAAAATATTGATGGTGTGTCTTGCCCAAACACATCACACTGCAGAAGTAATGTGATTCTTCAGTCATAAACTGAATATGCATTTATGAATATACGTGTCAGTCAGGGTTTATTGGCTGTAGGTGCTCACATGCGAAGAACATATTGGAAATGCTTCTTTACAGATAGACGGCCTCTGAATATGAAAAGCTGAATATGAAAGACCTGTCTCTCCCTTTCTCATGCTCCCTTCCCCCTCACAGTCCTCAGAAAACCGTAAAAGCAGTTCAGAAATGAGAACAGGAATGGAATATGAAATATTCAGAGCGCTTATAGTGTGAACAGTGCTGATCGGAGCAAAAAAAGGTTTCTGTGTGTGGGGCGATGATGACACTTTCTCATGCACCGTCAGATTGTATAATCCACACTGTCAAAAATCAATTAAGTCTTGTTTTCCAGTAAAATATTTAAGTATCCTTAAAACAAGATACATTTACTTGAGAAGGGGTGGAATATGTAAGATGTAAGATTTTATCAGGAAAATATATATTTATATTAAGAGCTATATATATATATATAAGCTATATATATATAAAATAATTTATAATTAATATTTATCATGTTTATAAAAAATGTCATCATGTTAGAAGCAGAATATACATTTTTATAACATTTTTTTGTCATAATCATTAACCTTAAAGAACTTTAGTTTATGATTCATGCTTAAAGCTTGTACTCGTTTTCCTAGAATTCCTAAAAACAAGATATTTCTTTGTTTCATTGTGTAGCAAAGCTGTTGAATTAACTTCAAGATAATTTGAAAATAGCACATATATGAAGTTTATACATAAAAATGCCAGGCTCGACTCTACACAACACACACTTGAAATTGAATGCTGCTCTACTTTCTGCTTTTAAAGACTGTTTGATCACCTGCTGTATTATTTCCCACGGTAAATGAGAGGAAAAGGAAGAAGACTTTGAACAGCAAATAAACACACTTGCATTAAAGTGCACACTTAAATCCGAGTCCCTGAACTTGAGCTGATGCAAGAGCACAAACAAGAATCAAAGCAGCCTCGCATTTTATATTTTATCTCTTCATTATGTACGAGCTGCTTGTGTGCTGGAAATTGGGCGAATACTTTGATTATTCTTGATAATTAGCATGCCTGTATGCAACTGACATGAATGGCGCTGGTTCAAAAAGAAAACTCCTGTTAGAGTTATACCTTAAGGTTATCAGTGTTTTCAGGGTTAATGACCCGTTGCTGTTTGTGTGTTTTGTGCGACAGAAGCTCGCCGTCAGAAGTTGTCCTGTGGGAACAGGCGCCAAACCCCTCGCTCCCATCAAGCCGCCCAGCCAGAGCATCGCCATCTCTGTGGTGCCAGCAAAGTCTCCCGTTTCCATGGTGACGGCACACATTAATGGACAAAAGGCGTTGAGTTCTGAGACGCTCCAGACGTCCCCCATCAACCTCCAAACACCCGGCGGACAGCACATCAGCCGCTCACAGGTACAACTACACAACACTATACTAACATCAGCCAGCCACAGGTACAATAAATCCATCCACACATATATAGTACAGCGTTCTGAAATACTTTAGCATGAAAAAGGAACAGACCCTCCCCCTCACGAAATTATTATAGTAATGCACAGCATCATGCAGTGACAGATACATTCAGCCATGTGGCCTTCTTTATGTTGGTCAGTTCTGCCTGAAAGTACTGTCCCCTTGTGTTAAGTGTGCACTTAAGTCAGAGTAGATGACATATGTTATTTGACACAACTGAAAGTTGAGCTATGACTTTTCAAAATTGCACTTTTGTGTTTTGTGTGTTGGTCATTCATCTGTCCACAAACTAGGGCTGCACTAGGGCTATTTATTATTAATAATAATACTTTACAGAAAACTTTTATTTTATGGAAAACTGCAGGTGATCTGTTAACATGGAGGGGCCTATAACTATAAACCATAAGAAAGGTCTAACGGCTGTTTCACATTGAGCACGATGCGAAAAAGTGCGGCGAATCGCCAGCGAAACAATTGATCGCCTTCTGCTAATTCAATCCTGCACGCTAGGTGGCGCTGACTAACAATGTATTTCATATATGGATTAACATCGTTGGCTGTTCAATATACAGCATTAAATTAAGGTAAATAAAGTTTGGTTCTACACAAGAATATCTATAATGCTTACAAGAATACATCCTAAAATATAATTAGAGGTACAATTAGTTTCAAGCTACACTTGAAAATGTATGTAATTATTAATGTATTTACTTAAAACCCACTTTAAACCATCATCGAGTGCTTGTAATAACTTCCGATTGTGATCTGTAGTTGATTTTGATTCTATAATAGGCAGACATGCACTCTTTGGATGCTTAGAAACGGTACACTGCTTGTCATTTGTCACAAAAACAGCCAGTGCTCCCAGACAATAAATTCATTGGAATGTAATAGAATTTATATTAAGAATATGTGAGAATAAATCTGTTCTGATTCCATGAATAACGACTCGGCATCCACTATCGGAATAGCCTACTCTTCTTCGTTGTTGGTTTACACTGGTTTTCGAAACAGCGCCACCACTCTCGCCTTTTTGTGCAAGAGCTGCTGCGCCGGGCAAGTATCTAGCTTCAAATCTAATGGAGGCCCATTTCATCGACCCACGGGCACGAATAAAAAAAAATCTTCGCTATTTCGCGCCATGAATGATCGCGCTTGGTGTGAATAGCCCCATTAGGGATCTATTGTTTCGATTCAAAAGCGTCATCGTGCCGAACGTTCGCGCTGAATTTTCGTGTTCAGTGGGAAAAGGCATTAATGTTTTGTTATAAAGTATTATATTATTATGAACTAGACCTACAGTGGGGCAAAAAAGTATTTAGTCAGCCACCAATTGTGCAAGTTCTCCCACTTAAAAAGATGAGAGAGGCCTGTAATTTTCATCATAGGTATACCTAAACTATGAGAGACAAAATGAGAAAAAAAAATCCCGAAAATCACATTGTAGGATTTTTAAAGAATAATTGGTAAATTCCTCGGTAAAATAAATATTTGGTCACCTACAAACAAGCAAGATTTCTGGCTCTCACAGACCTGGAACAACTTCTTTAAGAGGCTCCTCTGTACTCCACTCGTTACCTGTATTAATAGCATCTGTTTGAACTCATTATCAGTATAAAAAACACCTGTCCACAACCTCAAACAGTCACACTCCAAACTCCACCATGGCCAAGACCAAAGAGCTGTCAAAGGACACCAGAAACAAAATTGTAGACCTGCACCAGGCTGGGAAGACTGAATCTGCAAAAGGTAAGCAGCTTGGTGTGAAGAAATCAACTGTGGAGCAATTATTAGAAAATGGAAGACATACAAGACCAATGATAATCTCCCTCGAACTGGGGCTCCACGCAAGATCTCACACCATGGGGTCAAAATGATCACAAGAACTGTGAGCACAAATCCCAGAACCACACGGGGGGACCTAGTGAATGATTTGCAGAGAGCTGGGACCAAAGTAACAATGGCTACCATCAGTAACACACTGCGCCCGCCAGGGACTCAAATCCTGCAGTGCCAGACGTGTCCCACTGCTTAAGCCAGTACATGTCCAGGCCCATCTGAAGTTTGCTAGAGAGCATTTGGAAGATCCAGAAGAGGATTGGGAGAATGTCATATGGTCAGATAAAAACCAAAATAGAACTTTTTGGTAAAAACGCAACTTGTCGTGTTTGGAGGAGAAAGAAAGCTGAGTTGCATCCAAAGAACACCATAACTACTGAGAAGCATGGGGGTGGAAACATCATGCATTGGGACTGTTTTTCTGCAAAGGGACCAGAACAACTGATCCGTGTAAACGAAAGAATGAATGGGGCCATGTATCGTGAGATTGAGTGAAAAACTCCTTCCATCAGCAAGGGCATTGAAGATGAAACGTGGCTGGGTCTTTTCAGCATGACAATGATCCCAAACAAACACCGCCCGGGCAACGAAGGAGTGGTTTCGTAAGAAGCATTTCAAGGTCCTGGAGTGGCCTAGCCAGTCTCCAGATCTCAACCCCATAGAAAATCTTTGGAGGGAGTTGAAAATCCGTGTTGCCCAGCGACAGCCCCAAAACATTACTGCTCTAGAGGAGATTTGCATGGAGGAATGGGCCAAAATACCAGCAACAGTGTGTGAAAACCTTGTGAAGACTTACAGAAAACGTTTGACCTCTGTCATTGCCAACAAAGGGTATATAACAAAGTATTGAGATGAATTTTTGTTATTGACCAAATACTTATTTTACAGAGGAATTTACCAATAAATTCTTAAAAAATCCTACAAATGTGATTTTCTGGATTTTTTTTTCTCGTTTTGTCTCTCATAGTTGAGGTATACCTATGATGAAAATTACAGGCCTCTCTCATCTTTTTAAGTGGGAGAACTTGCACAATTGGTGGCTGACTAAATACTTTTCCCCACTATATATGACAACAATTTCTTACTTTGAGGTCAGGCATCCATGTCTTAAATATGAAATGTGAGCCTGTACACTTCTCAGAATCATCTTCTAAACGTCCCTTTTCATCCAAAAGTATGATCATTTGGATTCTCTCATGTTTATTTCAAATTTCTTTCGAGAGAAATTTTATTTTTCCTATTTTTACCCAAAATAGGTCAGTGTGAGCATTATTGAGTGCTAAACATGTAAAATTTCATTCATACTGGAAGCTGGAAGGTGCCTCACAGAAGTAATGTATCTTCTGATTCCAGGAGATCCCTTATATGGATGAAGACATTGAGCTATCGCTGTAGCTAAATTAAAAGTAAAGAGAAACGCTTTGATTAAACATGAAGACAATAAACACACAGAAATCAGAATCAGAATGTATCAGAAAGAGCTTTATTGCCAAGTATATTTGCTCATACAAGGAATTTGTTATAGTGTCACAAGCTTCCAGTACACGGAGACAACAACACACAGATAATAAAAATGAGATGTGAATAAAATACACATGCATAAATATAAACCACAACAAAATATTCTCAGCAATATATGGTTTACTTATACATGGCTCTCTTTTTTGAAAAACGGGTTATTAAATACTTCTCATAACAAGTTTGGGAAGATGTTTGGCGTGTGTTGTTGAAAATTGCAGCATGGTATGACTGTGTTACGAGTATTGTTCTTCACTCACTTACTCACAGTACTGTCTTGCCTTGTGTTGTTGGTTGTATTATGCTCAACCAACAAAACATTAAACGTGTTTGTCCACAAACTTCTGCAAACAAAAAATCTATATATTTTCAGTGATTTATTTGCTTAGAGATAATACAACACTGGAGACACTCAAAGTGCAGTATTGCAACACATTGTACTTTTGCTGCTCACACTTATAAAAACAGTCAACCATAAGAACACTGAAATAATCTGTTCACAAACTTCTGTAAACAAAACACAATATTTTCGTTGTTTGGGTGAACAGGTACAATGTTCCAACCTATTTTACAGTCACCCGTTGCCTCATTGTTTATATCAGATGAAAAATATTGCCTGCTCTGGTTGGAGTGTGTCCTGGTGCAGGTCTTCATAAATAATAGCAAAGACCTTCCCAACAGAAAAGACTCTTTATTCGCATGAGTAGTCACCCCCTCCACTGCTTCTTTCACTCTTCCTCCCCCTACTCTCTCCCTTCCCCCTACTTCATGCTGGAACGTTGGGATTGTTTTACTGCCTTTTATGGCTGTATTGTTTGGGAGAGTGAAGCTGTTTTCAGCTCTCCCAGCTGCCCACTGATTCAAACCCTAAAACACCCATCAGACTTGAGGAGGAGAACCAATCACAGCCTTTTTGTTTTGTTGATGAATACGGGAGGGGGGAGACGTCTCAGACCACCTGGCCAGTCATTTGGAGCCGGATAATACGTGGATTGTGGTCCGGTATGGATGCACATACTAACAGCATCATTTCAGCACACATGTACCATATGAAGCAGTTTTACAAGCTACAAAAACAACAAGGATAAAACATCCAATAGTTGTAGTTGGTGAGGATTTTTAATGTTTTGTTATAAGAATTAGCAACATCTTTACCAAAGTTTATATGATTGGACGTGCACATCGCCAGTGAACAGTGTAGCATAATTGTTGAGAGTCTTTTGAATGATATACCTTTTTAAAGGATGAAATAGATTAAATAAGTATACAATCAATTTAAAACAAATTTGTAAAGAATATAATTTTTTATTGAAAAAAAAGTTTGTAGAACTGGATAGTAAAAGCATGCAGGGAATGTAAAAAAAAAGTTTTATTATTGCTGTAAATTGTTTTTATTATTGCTGTAGTTTTATTATTATTTGTAAATGTTAGAATGTTAAAAAGATCAAATAGCTTGTCAAAATGAAGAATTTGATGGTAAAAGCATTTAGTCAAATTTCTATGTTTGAATGTTAGATCTAGAATGATTGATCAAATTATGTATAGTTTGAACGGATGAAACAAGCCAGGATTTCCTGTTCTGTCTGCTTATTTTCAAACTCCCTCTGACTCTTCTTCTGCAGATGTCTTTACTTTTGTTAGGCAGCAGTCAGAAGTATTTCTCTGCTGTTTCCCAGTGATGTCAATGCCAAACAAAAGAGACTTATTTCGAGTGGAAATTCTTGATGTTGGTTTCCAGGAATCAATTGAATAGATTTAATTACCATTGTTGAAACATACAATTTTGTGACTCAAAAAATGGCATAAAATCACTTGTTCATTAGGTGCTTTTAAAGTCTGCCAGAGTAAGAACGGATGAGAGTTATTTCCCTCCCTGTTCTAATTTCTATTATTCTGGTCAATGTTTGTGAGCACTTCTCATTTTATCGCTTCCTTAAGATGAATCACTTGCTGTATTCCTCATTTTTAGGTCGCTTTGGATAAAAGCTTCTGCTAAATGAATACATGTAAATGTTCATCTTTATTATTATTTTAAGGGGAAAGAATATTGTGTACAAATATTGAATTATTTATTAATATCATAAATATTTGGCCAGTCACAACATGACAATTTACAACCTGAAATAAACTTGCTTTTTCATAAAAAAGTAAAAATTATGTAATTGACCTTGACACAGTCCTAAGCAGGGGTGAGCAACTCAAGCCCTCGACGTCCACTATTTTGCATTGTCTAGGTCCAACAATTATAAAACGGTTTAAAAAACTTTACCAAAATCTTCAGGATTACTTGAAAATAACTGTCAGGTGTTTGATTGGGCTTGGATCTAAACTCTGCAGGTCCTAAACTCTGCCCATGAGGGTCCTCTATGGTTTTTATGGGGGTTTTTGTTTGTTTGTTTTTGCCTGTTGGTTGCACCATGTGACTTTGATTTGACATGCTTAAATATGAAATCATACAAATTTTAATAAGGCAAAATATCAGAAGCGTAAACAAGATGCTCTTATGAAAGTGTATTTTAAGTCATTTTATATATTAAAATAGGTATGATATTTTTAATAAAGTATAGATAGGACACGGAAAGGATCTTATTAACTGTAAAATATTTTAACCATGAAAAGTTTTATGTTTGGTTCACACAAAATGCATTTGCGTTCATGCATACATTAAAGTTTTTTTTTTTAATGTAAACATGTCCATAGATGGCAGTCTTTAACCATTTTGCCACATCTCGCTCACCTCACGCATGAACACGGTCTTTAAGATGCTGTGTCAAATTTAAAGTTCAAATTTAAAACCCGTGTCAAAACCCTGCCTTCTTTTCCATTCATCAGTGTTAGTAAATGTTTTGACATGATCTTCAGCTTTGACACTTCCAGTTGTATCTAGTGTAGCCTTACAGAGGAGCCACCTAAATGGAGATGGGCTCTGTGCCGATGTTTATGCCCTGCTGATAAGTCAGCATTGGGGTGCTGTGCTACAAAGAGCCACAGTAGCACACTCCGGTCCAAAACGCATCACTAATAACTCCCACACACCAGTGACATGGCAAGTGTCAAGTGTTAATTGAATTGCACAGCGTCTACATGTGTGGAGAGAAAAGCACAGGGTTGTTCTGATGACACATTTTGACTGCTTCATTTCATTTCCAAAAGATTATTACTATCCTGGTTCAGTTAACATGTAAGGTTATGTTTTTTTAAATTTAATACTGTGAAAATAATAGAGTTGTTTTTAAAGGGGTCATATGATGCTGCTAAAAAAAAAATTGTTTTGTGTATTTGGTGTAATGAAATGTGTTTATGCGGTTTAAAGTAAAAAAAAAAAAAAAAACATTTATTTTTCACATGACTGTACATATTGTTCTACTCTAGACCGCCTTTTGAAATGCGTGATTTTTACTAAGCTCATCGGTCTGAAAAGTGAGGTGTGCTCTGATTGGCCAGCTATCCAGTGCGTTGTGATTGGCCGAATACCTCAAGCGTGAGACAGAAATGTTACGCCCCTCACCATACTGTGATGCCGAGTCCCGGCCAGGAAGCGACGAGACAAAAACATTAAAACCATTACAAACGAGGGATTTGTTGCATCCAGTCGGGACATAATTACAGATTATTACTGATTATACTGTCTTTTTACGCATTGCGTTGCATATCGCGCCGTGTAAACATAAAACCCTGTATGCATTTGTGATCAGAGAAATGACAAAAAAACAAAAGCTACTCTACTGCCCAAAACTCGCGTTTGAATCATCAGTGGCAAAATATTTAAATATAAAAAACGTACTTACATGAGTCAGAACTGCTGGCATTTTAGTCTAACGTTACTCTCACAGGATCAGGAAACAGTCCTCAATAAAATGTGCTGCACACACAGCATTAAGTTGAAGTAATTTCCTTAGGACCAGGCAAGGATCAGTTCTAGGCATGACGAGAAGAATCATCCTATTGGAAGGACCAACAAAATAGTGTCACTCAGCGTGAGCTGGAAGCCAGGCAAGAGTGGAGCTGAGGCGGCGGGGCGAGAAGGGAGGAGCGTGAAAACGGTGAAAGCCGTTCTGGCGATCCACAGCACTAAGTTGATGTATGCCCTCAGCGACCAGCACAGATCAGCTAAAGGCATGACGAAGCGGATATCGTCCTCTTTGGAAGACCAAACAAAGTAGTTTCGCGTGCACAACGAAACACACAGCTGGCCTAGCGTGAGTTGAGTGAACAGCCTACTTAGCGTGCGCTGAGGCCGGGATGGAGTGAACTGAGGCGGCGGGGTCGAGAACGGCGGTCCCGGGCGAAGGAGCGGTTTTGTTTTTGGGGGGGGGGGAAATGGTGAAAGCGGGATCTGGCGATCCACGCACTACGTGATGTATTTCCTCAGCGACCAGCACGGATCAGCTCCAGGCATGACGAAGCGATATCGTCCTCTTTTGGAAGGCCAAACAAAGTAAGGTAGTTTCAGCTTTCACAACGAATCACACAGTGCCTTAGCGACATGGCGGCAGCGGCAACAATACTACAGCAAGAATAAAAGTTACGCCTTCTTTCTTTGCGTGAACATTTGGGCGGCGTTATGCTAATATTTAGTGAGGTAGATATGTGGGGGCGTGTGTTAGAACGAGCCATTTTAGGGGGGTGTGGCTGACTCTTAACTTTTATAAAGAATATCTCTTTGGATTTGAGACTTTAGTCTTTGCAACTTTACAGATCTTCTTTATGCACCAAGAGCTTGTAACACTCCAAAGAGAAAAGAAAAAATGAAATCGCATCATATGACCTCTTTAATGTTACCATTTTAAGGTTGGTTGGTTGTCTGTCTCCATGGTTGAAGTCAACTGTCCTTTTCAGTAGAGAAAGGAAAAACAAATATAATGTATATGCTTTGGGTCCAACTGTATCGAGATAAATGTCATTGTAGTTTTCCCTCTCTGTCTATAAAACACTCATCCATAAGTGTAATTTCCTCTTAGGCCAAACTGCTGAAGATAGTGGCTTTATTAACTGTAGTATTTGAACTGCTCACAGCGCCTCCATGTGGTGTTTTCTGGTATTGGACCACTAGTGAGAGAGGATATACAAGTCATTTTTTTAATGTGACATTATTATCATAAGAACTTCTGTGTTAAGAGCTATTTAGGTTTTGTCATGCACAGTTTTTTGGTTATTTCTTTTTATATTGCTTGTAATGTGAGAAAAGTAGTGAACTAATATTCTGTCATATAACTGTTTTCTGTAGATATTTTAGCAGCTGAACAAGGAAAAACGTGTTTATAACAATATAACAAACAACAATATATACATTTTTACTACAGAATTTAGCTAAAAATGCTATGAGAAGACTTTTTTTATTGATTGATGAATTGTAGAATTTTCTTGAATTAATTTGGTGGTACGTTTTGAACTCGTAACAAAGCTTAATATCTTCTGTGGTGTTGCTTGACAACTAAATTAATCTTAAAGATTTTAAGTTATTTTACTAGAAAACAAGCAAAATACTTAAAAATACTTAGTAAAAGTGTTTTGTTTTCATAACGTTAAGACATATAAGGCCACACAGAATGTTTCATACAGTATAATAAAAATGTCAGATTTGTCTGTCAGTGATTACAGCGGTTGTTTAAACAGCCATAAGATTTATGACAACTCACACTTGTGCCATTCTTTTATGGACCCCAAAAATAGACTATTGCATTTGAAATGTTCTGATAAACAGCTAAAAATAGGTGCTTCAGTTTACCATTACAAAGCATAATGGGGCTCCAGGCCAGAATAAGCTTTATAGCTTCTGACTGTTCATAAATTCCTGCTGGAAATGTTTCAGTCTTGTTCCTCATTGTGTGAGGAGTCTTTTACACTCATTTCACTCCTACACATGTCTAATCAGGCCTCTGAATCCTCAAACGGTCCGTGACGTTCCAGGAAAGAGCAGAATTGTTAGCGTTCACCTGACATTTCGTTCTTATGGCAGCTGCAGGGGCTGATGGGTAATTCACTGCAGGCCTGCTGTTTAATTCAGTACTTTCACAAAATACAAGCTGAATGCCGCAGCTCAAGGTTACTGCTGTCTCTCTCTCTCTCTCTGCTGGGATTCAGCAATTACTAAAATCACAGCCCTGACGGAGCAAGACATTTCATCCGGACCGTTGTCATGGGAACAGGCCGCAGGCTGCCCCACCTCCTCATGTCGGTTCGCTACTGCACAGTAGACTGAGATGAGTGACTGAGAGGGATTTTAAAGCAGTACGTCTCAAACTCTTTTGTCTTGTATTCTTCTGGTTATATAAGACCCCTGTGACAGCAGGACATGAAGTGCAAAATCGGTTCTCACTGCGGCCATGGATGACATTACAGCGTCTACAGCAAACTAAAGCTTTAGAAGCAAATTTTATATTTAGAGTGTATTTATAATGCTATTATATATGGCTGAGGGGTTAAATCTCCACAAGAGTCCTTAATAGTCCTAATTTAAGCAATATGGTACTCAAGGTCTTAATAAAACATTAAAATACAAAACTAAATGAATAAATTATTAAAATAAAAAATGACGGAGCATTACAGAGCTCAAACTTCTCGTCTTTATTCATCAGTCAACATGTGCTTAAAGTTGGATTATGCGAAAGCTGAAGCATGTTAAAACGGTGCTAAGTTTCAACGACTAGTGCTGTCAAACGATTAATCACGATTAATCACATCCAAAATAAAAGTTTTTGTTTACATAATATCTGAGTGTGTACTGTTTATATTTATTATGTATATACATAAAATACAAAACGAACAAGCTTGTAGTAACTTTTTTACTTTTAGTAATTTAGCAGACGCTTTTATGCAAAGCGACTTACAAATAAGAAAAACTAATTAAAAACTAAAAGCTAAAAACTCTTAACAGTATATATATATATTACCACACGATTTAAGAGAATAAAATAAATTAAATAAAAATGACCAATGCATAAAACAACATTGCAAAACTAAAACCTTAAATGAAAACAAAAAAATAAAGGCTAAAAACCCAATTCATAAAACGTATTAAAAGAAGCAAAAGGAGTAAGTGATGTATAAGTAAAATGATGTGCTAACATACACTAAGGCCAAACAACAGAAAAAACAACTACATATGTGAGTCCAGCCACACAACTAAGTGTTACCGTATTTATATATATATAAATACGGTAACACTTTACAATAAGGTTCATTAGTTAAACAGTAGTTAATACTTAGTTAACATGAACTAAGCATGAACAATACTTATAAAGCTTTTATTAATCTTAGTTAATGTTAATTTCAAACAGTTATACTACCTATTAAAATCAAAGGTGTGCTGTTAAAATTAGTTAATGCGCTTGTGTATTAACATGAATTAACTGAACAATGTATTTTCGTTTAACTAACATTAACAACGATAATAATACTGTAATAAATTAATTGTTCATTGTGTTGTTGTCATGTGAAGTTAATACATTAACCTAACATTAAACTACCCTGGAACCTTAATGGAAAGGTTACCATAAATACCTCTATATTATATATATATTATTTCATTTCCATTTTGTATGCTGAAGTACTGAAATAACTCAAAATAAAATTAAAACGTAATAAAAAACCTATATAGACATAATAAAACACCTCTCAAATGACACATTCCTACAACCTGTACCTCAACCTTTAACTAGATACCTAATCCAAATGCACACGTAATTAGTCATCGCAGTAATCCTAAACGAATATTATATGTTCTATGTATATATAATATAATAATATAAATATATACATGTATATACTTGTAAATATTTTCAAAATATATACTGTATGTGTGTGTATTTATATATACATAATAAATAATCACAGTACACATATGTGTATATTATGTAAACAAAAACTTTTATTTTGGATGCGATTAATCGTTTGACAGCACTAGTTAAAACTTCTTGACTGAATTAGAAAACATCTGACATTCTTGTTTTTATATATTTGAATAAACATTTTAAAATGGACTTTTTAATAGTTTTTTATCCATGTGGGGTAAACAACATGTGAATAGAGTAATATGTCTGAATTAAGATTATTCATTAAGCAGTAGGCAAAAAGTACCCAGATGACATACTGAAGTTTAAAGTGAGCCATCTCTATTACATCATTCCTCTATATACTCTATTTTTGACTGCCACTGTAGACATCAGCATCATATAACTATAAACGTATGCTAGTTACTTCTGTGATTATTTTAATGTTATGCTAGTTACTTCTGTGATTATTTGAATGTTTGTATCACAAAAAGAGAATATATTGAATGGTTGACAGTTTCTAATGCAGTTTCATATGCAGATTTTAATTTTCAAATGACACCAGTGTGATCATGTTTCAGAGGATTAATGAATCAGTCAAACTTGTACAAATTAGTATAAAGAAATAACTGCCCAGATCAATCGTCCAACCCTCTGATCCACTGATTTATTCTTACCAATAAATGAGTTAAACTACCTCACTAAAACAAAAGTCATCACCTGAATCACCACTTAATGACTGACTCAAAATGAGCCATGAAATGAGTCAATCCCAAGAGCATGTTTGTGTACCAGTTTTTGTTTCAATTCACTGAAAAGCACAATTAGAAGAACCACTTCATGAAAATGAATCTGGCTCTTCTGTCCTGTTTGGCTGTTTAGCATGAGCAGTAGATGAAGTAACTACGTAATTATGTATGTTTTTCATCATTCTGTCCTCCTAACCTCTGAAATGATTGCTATTCCTGTCTCATCATATGTTTGGTTTCTATCTGACAGATGTTGGGAGCCCTCACCGCGATCCCGATAAAGGTGCCTCACATCAGCTCTCTGCAGCGGCTGGCAGGACACTCACCCAGTGTGCTACCTCAGGTAATACACAACATTAGAAAAACACTCAAACCTGTGTTCATGTTACCTTATTATTTACAAAAAAATTTCATAGAAGACACTTTTAAAACATGTCAAAGACATAGCAAGCGTAGATAATCCACCGTAGTGACCCCTAACAGGAGCAGTTAAAAATGAGAATGAGAGAGATTCATAGCGGACTATTTTATTTATTTTATTGCTTTTTATCACTACTTTATTCTTTCCTTTAAGAGAGTTTCATTTTTTGTAATTATTGAATAAATTAATGAACTTGAGTAGTTGACGTATAGTATCCTTTTCGTCAACAAAGACTTGATTAAAATTTAAGGTAGTGTATGTCTTAAAGTAATAGTTCACCCAGTAATTAAAATTAGTTGTTAATTTAGTCATCCTCAGGTAATGTATTTTCTTCAGTAGGACAGTATAGAAGATTGAAACCTTAGTTTTTGGTGATTCATAAAATGCAAGTCATGGCTACCATCACTTTGAGAATCAAAAAAGAATATACTGCCAAAACAAAATTAATACCCGTGGTTCCTGACATTATATTGAGGTCTTATGAAGTGAAATGATTGTCTGTGCTGGAAATTTAACATTATTTTCAACTTTATTACCTGTAATCCATAGCTTCAGACAAAGAGGACATTTTTTTTCTGCCGAAATTTGGTTTTTTGGACAGTTCATTCTAATGAACTGGTTTAGATAACCATTTCACCAGCTTGTTCATGTAATCATGTAATTAAGCCACGTATACACAGTAGTGGTCGACCGATATTGGGTTTTTTGAAGCGATGGCCGATACTTGCCGCGGGTGGCGATGGCTGATATAAAGCCGATCTAAGTTTTATTTATTTTAATGATAGTTAAGAAATTTGAAATAAAAAACTAAAAAATGAATGTGTTAAATAAATATACTTATACTTTAGATGACAAATTATTTTTCACAAATAAATAAATATTTCATAAAAAATATAATAAAAAAGGAAGTAAACACTGTAACCAACAGGGCACTCAGTTTTCTGGGAAGTTTGTGTGCATTGGGAATAAAAAATTTTCAAATAAAGCCAAGGTAACACTAATTTTACATAAAGCACACAGTGAAAATTACATGAATATGGCAGTGGGCAAAAGCATAAAGCGCAGCATAATTTGAAATCACGAGTTTAAATTCTGTCGATCGCGCATCTCTAGTGAGGCTGAACTCTCCTGCTGTCCGCATTCAATTCGAACAGACCGACCGTCACGCAGAGAACACATGATCATGCAGGATACAAATGCACAAACTTATACAAGACTCACACAGCCTGGATCCGACTAGTTGGCAAGGTTTGTGAAGTTAAAGGGCTCATGAGTCATTCAAAGATTGTTTATAATTATATGAAGATTCGCATATTTCTGAATGCTGTGGGGCAAACAAGAAGAGTATTGCTATAATGTGTAGATCCTCCTATTTCGCTCTATTGTACTAATACAGATATAAAAGCAAATCGGATAATACTTGTGTCTACATTTTAATTCCTTTGTGTAACCACTTAAGTTCTATGTGATTATTAGACAGAAGATGCTATCGTATTAGCGAACACGACGCGGGAATGTGAGCACTGTTGTTCAGGCGCTGCCGGCTCTCGGCGCCGTCAAACCACAAGGCGAACGCATCGGCCAAACCAGAAAACTATCGGCCCCCCCCCGCCCCCCCCGACTCGGCCGATATTTGAAAAGGATGCAACTATGCGTTATAGCGGCTCTTGGGAGTACACGGTTCAGACCACTAATACACAGTTATGGTATTAAAGAACACCCACTATGATGGTGAACTGATAGTTTACCTGTCACATAAAGAACATATAAAGTGAATAAACTGGTTTTAATCAACTCACCTTTTTACATAAACCATGAGACACTATAAAAACTTTCATATCGCCCCTTTATTCAAGTGCTCGGTTCTCGCATGCTTTTATAACTGCTCATCAGTTCTTTGGTTCCCAATGTTTCCTAAGTTGAGTGTTCTTCTGGAATAACTGAATAAGTTGGCAAAAACATTCTTGGATCATATACGGACGTATATTGGCTTATTTTGCAAATAATTTTTGACTGATTTGTAGTTTCTTCCACAGACTGATTGTTTCCTTCATAAAACCTCAATATATTGTCAGGATCCATAGGTATTGATTTTGTGTTGCCTGTATATGCTTTTCTGACTCTCAAAGTGAACATAAAATACCAAACACTCGTGGGTGTTCAGCGTAAAAATCTTCTTTACCGTTCTACTGAAGAAAAAAGTCATCTACATCTTAATGGATGGAACTCGCTCTATAAATAACGATTGCAGGGGTAAAATTCCTCCATCATCAGCTTTGTAGAGTAATGGAAAAATGCATTTGAAATGACACAAGTGAAAATAACCAGAAAACTTTGTGCTCACATAGAATTTTATACACAAACTATTAATTTATGACATAAACATCTGAGATTTATTTAATAAAGAGATCATAAACAAGCCAAACTTCATCCAAAATAACCTGCAACTAAGCAAATGTCAATCAAAAGCTGACAGAAACTTGACCTGAAAGATTGAACGATTTTGTTTAAGAGATCAAAATATTTGAAGCCAAAGCCAAGAACCATCTGCTGCTTAGGGGAAGAAACTTTGTGTTCTGTGTCTTTTTAGGTCAGGCCAAAGACTCTCATTCCAGACAGCCTTCCCCACAGCCCATGCCGAGAGCAGCAGTCCGGTCAAACGCTGGCCGTGCTGCAGGGCATGGCTGTGGTCAGCCCAAAGAGCCAAGGCGCATCTTTGCCAACTGCCAACAGCACCTTCAGTCACGAGAGACTGTCCAACGGGCAGGAAGAGAGTTCCTCTTTGCCCTCGTCTGCGCCGAGCACGTCCAAAGCCTCCGCAAGTCCAGGGGTGGCTTACGCCATCATCTCAGCAGCCTCGCCTGCAGCCCATGGGGTGTCAGGTGTAACCGAGGACAACGCAGCACCGAGGTGCAAATGGCCGTGATTTTTCAGCCCTCCAACAGCAGGTCAGAACGATCTGTCACCCCTGAATACTAATAAAAACATAGCTGCTATGCATTGCTGACTTTAGTTTAACAAGCTTGCTGAAGGCCGTTAGTGCCCACTGTGGCAAATGTACATATAAGATGACAACATCCTATCTGTTGAAGCTTGCCTTTTTGAGCTAAACGGTTCGTCACCCCCCCCCCCCCCCCCCCAAAACAAAAAAATGACCAAATAGCCCATAAATTATCACCTTACCCAGTATGACCTAGGGCATACCAGACCTTTCTGCTGCTTTCCGAAGAATCCAGGTTTTTTGAACGGATCTAAAAAAATTGTATTGCATCTTTCAAGCTGTTTCATGGCACGACAGAGGGCGAGTGGCATGCACCCGGTCAAAACCGAAGTTAAATAAACACCACCCATCCATAAAAAAAAAGATGTCTCACAAAGGGCGTTCTGCGAACAATGCATGTTTGTACGAAAAATATCCATATTCAAAACTTAAAAATCACTTTTTTATGATGGTGCGGTTTATTTAACTACTTTTGGACTGATGCATGCAACACCCACTGACTGCCATTAAACATTTTGGAAGATCAAAGACAATTTTTAATATACAGTAACTCCGACTGGATTCGTCTGAAAGGAAGACACACAGAAAGTCATATACACCTAGGATGCTGCGAGGGTGAGGTGATTTCATGGAGCTGAAAATTGTTTTTTTTCATTGTGGGCACGTGAACTAACCCTTTAAGATTTAAGACCCCTTTTCGTGATTCATTTGAATACTCTCCTACTATAAATTTTGCGTCTGAAAGGGAAACCCCTACAAAACAAGTATTTACAAAAAGGTCAGGTGCAAAAATAACTGTCCACGCTTTTTCAGCGCTAATTCATCACTGCGCGTCTTTAGTAAAACCTGACAGTACTATTTAAACGCCAAACGACGGTTGCGCTGGTGAAGGCTGTTAGTAAAACTGGCCTTAATGTGTGTATCAGGTCTAATCACAAGCCCAGATTTACAGGCAACTCAAGAAGTTCTCTGGCCCTCACAAACTAACAGTCCTGTGATCGGATGCCAAAGCCGGACCTGAGCTCAAAACCAGCCCCCCACAAAGGAGGAGGATCAGAGGTACACTCCACGACTTGTCTTGGCTATAGAAGCATTGATGACACCAGTGGACTTAGACAGGAAGAGACCATCTGATTGACATGGCAATAACTAATTACAGCAGTGTTGTAGTACTTGAACTTGTGGAGGACTTGAGTCTGAGTTTGGTGTTGTCTGGACTTGAGTACTACAACACTGAATTAGGTAACACTTTAGTATAGGGACCAACACTCACTATTAACTAGTTGCTTATTACATGCATATTATTAACATATTGGCTGTTCATTAGCACTTATAAAGCACATATTCTGCATGACAATATTCTACATCCATAATCCTACCAATACTAAACTTAACAACTACCTTAGATAACCTATACTGAAGAATAAATTAGGGAGTTTATTGACAGAGCGGCAAATAGTCATCGTTAATGGTTTGTTAATAGCGAGAATTGGACCTTAAAATAAAGTGTGACGCTACTGTTCACTCAAACCTTTCTGATCTTGGAATTTGGGGGGCTGGGAGTCCATCCAGTCTTGGGTATAGGCAGGGGAAATAACCGATGTAGGCTAGCCATCATTAGAACTCTGGACTGGTAACCATGTTCCCGGAAGGAGGGGGAACGGAGACGTAACGTCCGTGACTGAACGAATTGGGATATTGCCCGAGAAGAACAATCACCTTAGATGTAAAACTAAACAAGCCCATGACAGTTGTGAGCGTGCTGTGTTTCGCCACAGAGCACCCGACCCAGCAGCCGGGGTTATAAAAGGAGCCGCGAGTGCAACGCACATCGTTTTTCGTGAGGGGAGCGAGACTACGGCCCCGGCATGAGTACAGCGGTGGTAACAGCACCTGTGGCATGAGGAACGTAACGTCTCTGTTCCCTCCTTCAGGGCACGAGGGTTACACAAGTAACCTAGACGTTCCAATTCAGTCAGTCACGTTCTACGTTACTGACGAATTGGGATCCGTATGGAAATGCCACTATTGCTGACCCCCTCCAGTGCTCTGTGGAAGCCGGCAAGTCCCCCCACACCAGCGGGGGCGGAAGATAGGACAGCGGCTAGACAGAGGTGTCCGCCACTGCTGTTACATACAGTGGCACATTGGATAACACTGGTAAAGCATACCCAGTTGGGACGCTACGGAATCCACATCCCGCACATAGGAGGTATCATGAGGAATTACACATATGGACTGGCCCAGAGCAGTACTACATATGGAAGTCTCTGCTTTAGACTCAACCCGCCTGGGGTGAGATCACAACACAGCAGAGATGGCAGGTGAGAACGACCAATGACGGGAAAGCCACGGGCTTACCGTGGAGGGAGCCGTGACCGTGGAAGAATACCCAAGGGGATCACACGCGGGGGAATCGCTACACAAACGGGCACCTAGCCAGCACAAAAAAAAAAACCGGGGGAGGGCGCTGTCTGACATTGGGATAGACACACGAAGTGTGAGCACTGGCGTCTGGCGCTGTCCGCCCGCTGCTTGACCGCCGAGGGTGCGGGAGGAACTCCATCAGGGTTCGCCATGGGGAACTGATTGGGGAGCACAAAAGCGCACGTATCCGGTCGGTAGAGGGGAATGGCGCAGCAAGCGTTATCGACACCGAGCAGGTCCGGTGTTATTGCCTACCTGAGGCGAGTACACGAGAGAACACGGGCTCTACACGGAGATTATAGAATCTCGCAAAATGTGTTAGGCGTCGCCCAGCCGGCAACTCTACAGATGTCTGCTATCGAGGCACACCGCGCCAATGCCCAAGAAGCTGCCACTCCTCTCGTAGAGTGAGCTCTCACTCTGAGGGGGCATTGTAAATGTTGGGCCTGGTATGCCAAGACCATAGCCTCCACTAACCAGTGGGCAAGTCTGTGTTTGGAGACAGCCTTTCCCTTCTGATGACCTCCAAAGCAGACAAAGAGCTGATCTGAGGTCCTGAAGCTCCGCGTACGGTCTACGTAAATGCGCAGAGCACGAACGGGACAAAGCAGAGCGATGGCTGGGTCTGCCTCATCCCGGGGCAGCACTTGCAAGTTCACCAACCTGATCCCTGAAAGGCATGGTGGGAAATTTGGGCAAATATCCGGGCAGGGGTCTCAGGACAACGGAGGAGTTACCCGTCCCGAATCTAGGAACATATCGTGACCGAGAATGCCTGCAGGTCCCTAACCTCTTGACCGAGGCCAATGGAACGGGAGGAACGCTGTCTTTAAATGACAGGAAACGTACTCTCTACTGACTGCAGGGGGACGGCTTCGAAGGTCTCCTCCTTAGGGCCGTCAGGACGAGGGGAGATCCCAGAGGGTTAACAGGTGATGGGGTGGGGATTTACCTCGTGCCCTCTGAGAAACTTGAGACCATCGTGCTTCCCAGACAGACTATACCGTGCTACGCATCAGTGAATGCGCAGGCATGGCGGCAACATAACAAGCTGTTCAGGGTGGTAGGGAGACAGCCTTTCGCTCAAACCCATCCTGCCGTGGAGACGGAAAAGCACGGACTCGAATCGGGCATATGACAAGGGGAGTCTTCCCGGCGGGAAGGAGCACCAGAACCGCCAGAACAGGTATCCACCTTAGCTGGAAGCGTGGATGGTCTGGTGATGACAGGGCTCTAGTGAAGGATGGTGTTTATACCGCTGGAAGATAAGCCCACGTAGAGCCTCCGGTCCCGTCAAGGGACCACATACGTGGAGATTGCCACACAGTCCGGACGAGAGGTGCCAGAGGGGTGCCCCGCTCTCTGATGGAAAGGAGATCCCTCGTCAGAGGAATCGCCAAGGAGGGGCTGCGCGACCGAGGAGAGCAGGAAGGGGAACCAAGTACGACGGGCCAATATGGCGCTACCAGGGAGATGCTCTCGTCCTCACTGACTGCACAGTGTCGTGCGGGAGGACTCAATGCCGCCCGGGAAAAGCGTTTTTGCGTAGGCCCCGAGGCCAGCTGCACGACAGTGCGTCCGTGCCGAGGGGTCCCTCAGCCAGGGAGTAAAACAACTATCAATGGGACGTGTCCGGGGAGGCAAACAAGTCTACCTGAGCGTCCCCACAGCGTCTCCAAATCAGCGTCTCGGGGTGGAGTCGCCATTCTCCAGGAAGGGCGGGCTGACGTGAGAGCTCTTCGGCTGCACGATTGAGCTCGCCTGGAATGTGAACGGCGCAAAGCGACCTCAGATGCTTCTAACTCCAGAGGAGGAGATGGCGGGCGAGTTGCGAATGCGCACGGGGCTCTTAGACCGCCTTGGTGGTTGATGTACGCAACGGTCACAGTGTTGTCCGTATGGACCAGTATGTGCTTGTCGTGTAGCAGTGACTTGAAGCGGCGTAGAGCCAGCCATTCTGCTTGAAACTCCAGAGAGCGAATTGATCTGCCCACATGCAATCGGGGCCGCCGACCAAGCAGCACCCGCCAGCTGCATTCCCCATTGCACAATGGGGCACCCACAGCCCTTGCAGACGGATCTGTTGACAGACCAAAAACAACATGCCTCGGGTACAGTCAGCAAAGACACACCCTGTCCGAAGAAAGGCAAGATCTGTCAACGGGCTGAGGGTCTGACGGCAGAACGTTGTAACAGAAACCCGGTAAGTGCCGTGGCGCCATGCCCATCTCGGGACTCGGGAGTGTAGCTAGTGCTGAAGTGGTCTCATATGAAGCAACCCGAGTGGCGTGACAGTGGCTGCGGATGCCATATGCCCCAGAAGCCTCTGACGTGTTTCGAGGGGAAACGAATCGTGTGATTGCATTCTGGAGAAGGACACCCAGGCAGGTCAGCATCGAAGACAGGCATACCACACCTGCGCACGTCTAACTGAGGACGTGCGGAAGAGGTTGACTCGGAGCTACCTAGCTCCATGCTGAGACAAGCTATCCTCTGCACCGGGGGCAAGGCGGTTTCCATTTTTTTCCCAGTGGACCCGAGAGCAGCCACCAATCGGGCTGAGGTAGGTGAAGACGTGAGCACCAATATCCCTGCGTATCGACACCAATCGCGACTCGGGGCTGGGCAGTTATGAGCAGCGTCGAAGTGATAGTTAGAAGAATCGCCGAAATGCGCGTGCTTACGACTCAACGGAAGACGGGACTGCGCGAACCAGCGAGCCTTGGTGAAGAACACGAATTGGGGACGACAGGGATAAGGGCCCCGAATTTACAGGGGGAGGACACTGTCTAGATTGCATTCGTCCCTTATAACTTCGGAGCGCGGTGAAGGTGGAGAAACAGGTTGTGTGCGGGAGAATACGAGACACTGAAAGTACGCTGTCATTTTGGGGAGTGGAGATCGACCAGCACTGCAAACCAATCAAGTAAGGACCGGACGCACTGAAAGTAAGACGCAGTTGGTACTGCTGCGGTATACAGCTCCTGCTCTGAACCGGACGAGCTTGTGATAGGGGCGGCTAGGTTCTCAAACAACGCGCAGGGGTCCTGAAAAGGATCGGTCAACTTCGGTACCACCCACCCGCCCAGCAGTCTTGGGTAACGCAGGAGTGGGGAATTTGGCGTGGTTTAGAAACCCGACCTCATCTCGGACGGGAGGGACCCATCAGGCTATTGTTGTATATCCGTCCGTCGAGGCCAGCAGGGGACCCGCGATCCTTGCATCTGCAAGACAGGAGCATCTTTGTTACGGGACAGAAGGGGAAACCAGAGTGATGGACCCTGGACAAACCCGTGGGGTAAGGGGCAGCCGGGTGGCGGAGAACGGGAATTGCTTAGCCGAGTCTGATGGTTCTCATGAGCTAGCGAGACGGCCTGGGGAGCGCTAACGAGGCCCACAGTGACCGAACTAGCGGGACCAGAGAGACCACCGACGTACCCGCAGTGGGACAGCGAAGATAAAGTGGAGCATCAGGAGAGGCTTCCAACCGAGGAGGGCTTCCCCGTGCATCCAGGGGTGGGGTCGGGCGCGTGCAGCGAGCGGCGCGCCACTTACCTGGCTCCACGGTTGGGCAGGGGGCTCGTGAGGAGGCGTAGCGTCCTTGGATTGAACCCTGCTGCCCATTGGCGAAGGTAGAGGGGGACGGCCATGTGGAGACTGGTCTCGCGCACTGCCATCCTCGCCCTTTTGGAACCCGGAGAAAAAGGAACCCGCTCTTCTGTTGAGGGTTTGGGCACCAATGGAATAGAAAAAACCAGGAACAAAGGTTTCTCCAACCGGCCCTCCGCCGGGGGAAGGAGCGGTATGCGAAAAGGGTTTCTCGTATGATGTACCATCTCCAAAGAGGGAGCAGGATCCTGGATAAGAACCGGAGTAGCCCTCGTCCATGAGGGACGCCCGCAGGCCAGCCTGAATGGCTTCACGGGACTTGAGCAGAGTGCTGCGGATGCGGAGGTTGTAGGACGGGGGATGCGCCTGTTCCTTCTGCCAGGGCCACCCAGTCCACGCTGCCAGGCGGTTTTGTGGGAGAGAGCGTCCGTTTTTGTGTACTGCTAGCAGAACCGGTGAAGAATTTGATGAGAAGGATAAGGATAGAGGGGACAGGCTCGGAGGGCTCACACTCCGCGTCGACGGCAGGACAGAGGGGCTGCAGCCGGCGGTGGAGTGGCTACAGCAGCCGACCGCCGGGGCAGGATGTATTGAGATGCCTCCATCTGCTTCTGTGCGGCGAAGAAATTTAAGCGTTTACATTGGCTAGCGCCCTGCCTCCACGTGTCGACGAATAGGCCGGCCTGTGGGAGATCGGGGAGTCCAGGAAGCACTGCTTGCGGTCTCCCTCATATCCGCCCAAGGTCCTCCATAGGTAGGCGCTCCTGGACACCATGTGGTACATGTCTGACAACAGGGCCTGCGCCATGCGAACGTGACTTTCGTCGCCATCTATGTAATGGCTGCGGGGGCAGGCCGTCGCCTGCAGTTGCACAGGTCTGCAGCCCCCGAAGTCAGCACCACCTCTGTTGCAAATGCTCAAAGCCTTGTGCCCTGGTGGATTGCAGGAGGGCCATGGGGTGCAGGGCGGACGCGCCTTTCCAGCGGCACTGTAAACCTGGAGCCGTCAGCGATTTATATTGAGAACCTACAGCACTGGACGGAAGGCGGGGTGTGGAGCTACCTCCTCAAGGCTAGGCCATGCACTAATCTGCGGGCCCGAGCTGCACGCGAGATGCGCTCAACCGAGGGATGTCCAATACCTTGGCGCCGCCCCCCAGCGAGGGGGGTGGTGAGGACGGAGGGAGGATCAGGTAGTTTCGGGAGGTGGAAAAGAAAAAAAGGTGCCTTCCGAGACTTAGTGACCTCCTCATGCACTTTCGGGAAGAATGGAACTGGAGGCGGCTGCCGACGACCGGCCTGCGCCTCCAGGAACCAATCATCCAACCTCTAGCGTTCGGGAGAAGGAGGAGGCCTCAAGTGCAGCCCGACACTCTCTGCGGCCCTGGAAAGCATAGCGGTCAGCTCTGGATATGACTCGGGCAACGCCACTCTACCTGACGGGGGCAGCGCAGCCGAATCCTCATCTCCAAAGCCTAGCTCACCCTCCGATGCAGCGACCGACATCCTGCCCTCTGCCTGTGCCCCGCACAAGATGCAGGACCCCGCCCTGTCCGAAGACCCAGCACACTCGTCCAGAAGCACCAGGTGGTGCGACATGCTCAAGGAATGAGAGGCCCGCGGAGACGTAATCGACGGGGAAGCTCTCACCGTAACCCTCAGGTCTCCCTGACCATGAACCGAAGTAGCCCCCCGAGAACCAGAGGAGCTAGAGCGGGACATGGCAAGGGGGATAACCCCCCGTTTAATGAGGAGGTATCTAAACCGCAACATCGTGATGGTCATGTTCCCACACTGAGAACACAACTCATCCATGAGCGCTGCTTCAGCATGCTGAAAGCCCAAGCAATACTTTCGACGATGAAGAGTGCGCGCAGCGGTCATGACCACCGATGGAGGCAGGAACGCCACCATCAGGAAGAAAACGCTCACGAGAGCGGGGAACCATCACTTTAGACAAACTTTTAGCCATCTCTCAGGACAACTAACCCTGCTCTCTGTTCCTAGCTCTATCTGTCATTGGATCACCAGCTTTCTGACAGACAGGCAGCTGCTAGTGAGGCTGGGCAAACTCACATTCAGGACTATCACCATCAGCACTGGCGCTTCCCAGGGATGTGTACTCTCCCCACTGTTCTTCTCTCTCTACACGAATGACTGCAACTCTAAAGACCCCTCTGTCAAGCTCCTGAAGTTCCCAGACGACACTACAGTCATCGGCCTCATCAAGGGTGGAGACGAGTCTGCTTACAGACAGGCGGTTAAAGAGCTGGCTGTCTGGTGCAATCTTAACAACCTGGAGCTTAACACGCTCAAAACGGTGGAGATGATCGTGGACTTCAGGAGAAAACCCCCTGCACTCCCACCACTCACCAGCATGGACAGCACTGTGACTGCAGTGGAGTCATCAGGTTCCTGGGCACCACAATCTCTAAGGACCTGAAGTGGGACACTCACATAGACTCCATGGCAAAAAAGGCCCAGCAGAGGTTGTACATCCTTAGCCAGCTGAGGAAATTCAACCTGCCAAAGGAGCTGCTGAAACAGTTCTACTCTGATATGAATTGAGATGTCCTGTGTTCAATCCCTAACTGTGGGTTTGGATTCCAGCAACCAAAAATCAGACATCAAGAGATCTAAAATCGGACACGTCAAGGGACGCAGGAGCGGTTTTGGTGCCCCTCTGCTCCAGCTCCAAGATTCGTAATCTCCAGAAAAGTGCGGAAAAGGGCTAAAAAAACTAACTTGGACCCCTAACACCCAGGCCCACTCTCACTCTTGAACTGTTACTTGCCTTTGGTGCGGCCGCGTACAGGCACTGACCACCAGACCAGCAAGGAAACAAACAGAACAGTTTTTTCCCACAGGCTATACTCAATCTAAACAATTAAGCTTTCAAAATTATACAACATAGTATATTTATATTAAACTGCACAATTTGTAAATAACATATCTATCTGCACACCAATAAACATATCTGTACATTTACCTAAACAATTAAAATTTTCCTATACTTCTATTCTGTATATAGTACAATATTCAATTTTTTTTTTTTTTTTATTATATTAGTTTTATAATACATCCCTACTGTGTTATTCCTATGCATGTCTACACTATCATGTATGTCTGCACTATGTTTGTACTTTCTTCTACACTGGAAGCTCCTGTCGTCAAGTCAAATTCCTTGTGTGTGTAAACATACTTGGTAATAAAGCTCTTCTGATTCTGATTCTGATCTAAAAGTAAGCCCGCTCGCTCGTGGAGCTCTTTAGACACTTGCTCTTGTAGAACAAAAGGAAAACACTCTTTAGATGAGGAGCGCTGAAGCGCCCAGGGGAAGAGTAGGTCGCAGGCGAGACCGCAGAATGGCAGCTGCAGCACGCCGAAGATGAGCAGCACTGAATTGCAACCCCCGCTGATGCGCCGTAACACCAACGCCAGCTGTTTCTTCCAAACACTCGCGGAGATTCGTCCTGAGAAGGCTCGGCTCCGAAGCGAAAAGCTGATGTGCGTTTGCACGCGCTCTCCTTTTATACCCGCGCTGCGGGGCGGGGTGCGCGTGGCGAAACACGCACGCCAACTGTCATTGGCTTGTTTAGTTTACACTCGAAGGTGATTGGGCTCTCGGGCGAGCTCCCAATTCGTAAGTCACTGACGTAACGTAGAACGTGACTGACTGAATGGGAACCACGTTAATGCATGTGGAATATATAGTTGAGGATATCTTATTACTAATGGCTCAAACAAAACTATCTTGAATTGAAAATCTTTTGTCAGATTGAGTGACTGGTTTTAAAAACTGATCAGAAATTTGGTACCTTGAGTAACTGAGAAGTAGCATTTAGGCCAGACAACTGTTGACGGTGTTTGGACGGGTTTTCAAGTAAAATGATTTCTGAAGAGTTAAGTTAACATCAAAGGTATTTCAATATTTAATGTATTCACTTTATTAACCTTCTGTCCTACAGAAAATTGCCTTCATGGTCGCACTAGGCCTGGTCACTACAGAACACTTGGAAGGTGAGTTGCATTCAGGGTTTAAAATTACCACTTGGTAACCCGCTAGATCCGGGCGGAAATCAGCCATGGTGGGAAGTGGGAACACACATATCAACTCAATAGCCAGTTCGGCAGTTTATGATTCATAAATGAAGTCTTCCAATCAGGAGCCTCCAATATTAGCAAAACAATGCATAAAGAGGGTTGTCCCCCCACCCCTCGCCGTCCGTTGTGAGTTGCTAATACCTTGTACTAGAAGTGCCACACGAATACCACTTCAGTTCCTGAATTTGAATTGAGGTATCAAACAAGATGCTGAATTGTAATTATAATATAAATTACATTAAATTACATTAAATTACATTAAATTACATTACATTTAATTATTAGTATAATTAAAATGGAATAAAATTCCAATAAAAAGTAGTTTATAATGAATTACCCATACACCTATAAGCTATTTTCAGTAAATATTGGACATATTAACTCTTTCCCCGCCAGCATTTTTTTAAAAAGTTGCCAGCCACCGCCAGCATTTTTTATGATTTTCACTAAAATTTCATGGCCCCCAAAATATTTTGTTTGTATGAATATCTAAACATGTAATACATTAAAATAGAGAACAAAGCCTCTACTTAAAAAACATTTTTAAAAAAATCTATTTTATTCTAGCTTCAATCATTCATTTTTTTATAACACTTGAATGTAGGTAAGAATAATATCAAATTTTCCAAGTTTGAAATCGCCCTTCAAAATAGAGCCAAATATCAATATATCATCAATAGACTGATTTTTTAAATTTTTTGTATTAAGATTTATTTTGGATTTTTTGACTTTATTAGTATAGGACAGTGTAGAAGTGACATAAAGCGAAGTGGACAGGATCTGGAAAGGTCCTCTACCCGGGATTCGAACTCGGGACGCCTGTAGCGCAACCGACGCTATATGTTGGCACGCTGCTCCCAAGGCTGTCAATATTTCTGTTGTCAATATTTATTATTAATGTGATGGTCATTTTGTGGTTCTGTTTATTAAAAATCTTTTCGATGATTGTTAATTGTTTTGATAGTATTGATCTTGGAGAAATATGTCTAGTCAGTTAAAAAAATGCATTATATGTATCAGCGAATAAATGAACGCATTCGCCAAACCTGTTGGTACACGTTTGTGTTGAATTGTTTTAAATTGATTTAATTTCAAATTCCAATTCTACATCCTGTGTGTTTTGACCAGTTACATTCAAATGAACACTGAAAGGAGACAATTATTCTGATTTCTGCTCAACTTTGAATGAAACAATTTAGCAAATTAACAAAAAAAACTAAGAAAAGGATTCAGTGAGAGATATTGGGGTTTAAAGTTCCATCACAGATGGTGTTTTCATTTCTGTCAGAGATCCAGAGTAAACGGCAGGAGAGAAAAAGGAGAAGCACAGCTAACCCTGCATACAGTGGACTGTTTGAACCAGAGGTCTGTCTGGCTGTCATAGTTTCTTTAAATAATGTTCATTTTATGGCTATGTTCATTTGTAAACATTTGTATCTTGCTTTTCAGCGCAAAAGACTTGTCTCCAATTACCTGAACAGTGCGATGTTTCTGTCGGCGAGAGGTAAAATAGATTCTACTTCTGTCAACATAATGGTGTTGGGGTTGAGCTGAAAAGTGATGCATGAAATGCACAGAAACATGTTTGAACAGAATAAATTAAACTCGCACATTCATCATAAGTGCTCATGTTTTAGTTCTTTAACCTGTGACCATGACATGAAAAGTTGACCTTATAAAGCCAAATGCTAACTGCTTTAACCTGCTGATTACACACCAACATTGCTGTTTAACCCTAATAACTCAAGTTTTGTCAGTGTGACGGCTACTAACCTACTGTATGCTTTTACTCACACGCTAGACTCTGAGGAGCTCTGCTGGAAGGTACGACTTTAACATCACTCTGTGTTTTTGAATCACGTGGCAAACCTGTATTACTCTCTTTTTTTTGTGGAACATACACACAAAATGTACAGTTACGGTACTTTCCCATATGAGTAAAATTACAATATTCAGTTATCGGCGTAAAGTACTTTAGAAATTAAGTAAAATTTAAATACAATTTAAGTAAATTACAATTGAAGTACTTTACAGCCTTGGTCAAAAAAGCTGTTTTTGTTTTTGACCAAATGTTTTTTGAACTGGCAAAGATAAAAATTAAAAACCTTTCAAACTTTCTGACTGTGTTCTATCGTAAACAAACACTGTGACACCCATAGTCCATTATAACTTACTGATCAACTAACGTGGTTATTATAATAAAAGAAAAAATAAATAAACAAAACCAGTATGTTAGTGAAATAGCACTATTGTGTCTGTACGGTTTCATGTGACCAGTCTGATGCATTGCTATGGAAATAGTAATGTGATGTGTAAAGAAACCTCAAAGGGGGCTCAGAATATTTAAAATGTTAATTATTTAACTTTTGGTCACACTTTATTTTAAGGTGTCCTTGTTACAGTGTAATTATAATTAAATGTAATTATACATTTACGTACTGAGTAATATTAATTAACTGCATGCACTTACTATATGGTTAGGGTGAGGATTAGGGTTTGTGTTAAGGCTGCTTACATGCAATTATGCATAATTTATGGAATTAGACTGTAATAAAGTAACAAAGCTTATAAACAAGGACACCTTAAAATAAAGTGTTACCTACTATTTTTTCCTTGTGAAAGGGCTAATAGTTATGGTTATATCATATTTAAAGTGTATATGAAGAATTGCTGACAGACTGTTGTGTGGTGTGTTTCTGTAAATGTGTGTGTCACACCAGGTTCGCGGAGTTGTAATAGTTAATGGTCTGTAGGATCCTGCTGCTTGATGTGTGCAGGAAGGAGATCTTCAGCCATGCCACACTTGTTCCCGCGCCTACCACCCCGACTGCCTGCATCCACCTCTCAAAACTGCCACCAGGGGCATATGGATGTGCCCCAAGTGCCAGAAGAAAGTATGTTCCTCTTTGCTTTGAACACACACATTATAAAAACTCCCAACAGCACAAGGATGTCTGTAGGACATTTATTTGATGTTTTTTCATTTCATCTGGACAATGTAATAATCTGCGTGGATACAAACTAAATTTTTGTCTAATGCAGTTACCAAAGTAACAAATTGATCTTGTTTTACGAATAATTCGATACTTTTACTAGAAAATATATATAGCTGTCCTCTTTTTATGTTGTAATGATAACATAATCATTACAACGCATGTAATCATTGTAATGATAACATACGTTCTCTAGCAAAACCAAATGAGTTCAGACAAGCAGTTCCTGTTTACTTTACAGCTTGCAGTGGTTCATACAGCTCAGTACGTTCACAATGGAGCGGTTCACAGAGTTGTATTTTGAACTTGGACTCAAGTATAAAGAAATAAAGTAAGTGCTTAGTTCAAGGGATGGTTTTGGGACATTCTAAAACAGCTTACTGGAGGCCGTTAATGTTTTTAAAACAGATGAAATTGAGCAACAAATTCGATTAGATTAATAAAGTATTTATATAATTATTAGCCTACTATTAATAACCCATTAATATATGTACTATGAGTAAGTAGAATAGCCCAGAATATGAACACAATGCGCTGCACGTAGCTTTTGGCTCCGCTAGAGAAAGCTAAGGTGGTGCAAATGAACAAAAGTTAAGGTACAAATCTGTTTCAGTTATATTACACACAGAAAAGCAGATGAGCACAGAACGGAACATGCAGTTTCACGTGTTTTCACCCCCGTAGAAAAAACATAAAAAAACTCTTAGCACGTTGCTTTTCTGTACATAGTGTATAGGCTATTTTTAATAAAATGTGGTCTTTTTATCACTGTTTTTTATATTAAGCCACATTAAGTGTGCTTTTCAATGGGGGAGAAAACACTTATCATGCAATTCAGATCATATTTTGGGCTCATCTGCTTCCATGTGCACAGTACTTATTTTTGATACATAATATAGCATATTTGGTCTTTTTGATCATCTTCATTAAGCCGCGTTATGTGTTTTATGAACCACTGCAAGCTGTATAATAAACAGGAAGTGTTGGTCGAAATCACGGGGCTTTGCGAGAGAACGCAAAAGTTTTGTGAGGGAACGCCTATATCTTGTGAGAAAATGCAAAAGTTTTGCGAGGGAATGCAAAGTTTCTCGAAGGAACGCAAAAGTTTTGCGAGAGATCAATTTTTTCCCACCACCATGTCCCTTTAGGTGCTCTGTAAATATAGGGAATGTTATTAGAGCTACTTTTTTATTTTTAAGCTTTATTTTTCACAATAAAGTTCTACAGGTTTAAATTTTGTATATATTTAACAATTTAATTATTATGGTGTTGTTTAGAAGTTTGAAGTGTTGTTTATTTTCTTTGTGAATTATTAATTCATACATTAGAGATCATTAATTTTTGCTTACACATATGATGCAAAATTATGCGCTGAACAAAAATGAAAAAGGCAGAGCTATAGTGCGCAGGTCTTTAGGATTTGTTCATGTAAAGAAGACAAACAGAATTTGCTCATTTTATGTTCCGTTTCCTTTTTTGAAGGTTTTGAACAAAGAGAACTTGTCTTGGCCACAGAACTTCATCCAGTCGTATGTTACACATAAAACAGGTGAGCTGTCAAACACATCTGAATGCACTAGCACTCCTCAGGACTCGATTCTCAGTGATGATGAAGAATATATGTTTGTACAGTGAGAGAGGAGGAACGCAGGAAGCTAATGAGGAGAAACACTGAGCTGAATCTTGAGTGTGAACATCTGAGTGAAGAGGACAAGAGACTCTGCGATTCTCTCTCGGTAAGAAACTGTGCTAAAGGGCTGGGTTGAAATATAGACTACCTAATTTTAATCTTGATTTTTACAAACCCATATTGATTCTTAATTATAAAAAGTATATTTTTTGTAAGATTATAAACAGTGTTGACATTCTTTACAGGGATGCATTAATCCGATACTCAGTATCGGTATCGGCTCCGATACTGGCATTTTCTGCCGGATTGGGTATCGGTCAGACAAGACCGATCCAAATACGATATTGTGCGTATACTATTGTGTTATTGTTAAGCCCCACGAAAGGCACAAAAACATTATAAAGCACCATAAAGTTTTTGTGCACTATATTTCAAGTGTTCTGAAGCTGTTCCATAGTCCAATGTGAAGTATAGATTAATATTTAAGTCAATTTCACGTAAACTCTTCTCTCCGCTGCGTCTGTCTGTCCTCCTCCATTCAGCATTCAAACTGGGTCACGTTCGGTTACTGCAGTCAAAACGATGAAACTCTCTTCAAGAGCACACAATAACTGAGATTTAAAACTGTTGAAAAAAGAAACTATTGCACAGATATAATACACTACACATCAATATCTCTTCCCTTTGTGCTTTGAACTTTTCTATGCGGATCGCTGCATGCTGTTAGTCTTTGTTGCTTCAAGCGCATCTTTCTGCGCATGGGATATGCATAAGCGGCTTGTGCCGCTCTGTATGGAGCCTTTCGTATTATAGACTTTTGCCGCATGACAGATTATTTATTAATAGCTTTCTTGTTCTGTCCTATCTATCATATGTTGCTGCCTTCATTATGTGCCTATAATTTAAAAGAAATTATTTATTTTATAGTAGTAGTGTATATATAAATATATTACTTTTTTTTTCTTTCATGAATGTATTTTACACAATAGCAGAGCAAGTGTAACCAGAGTTTTATGTTTTAGCAGATTTAGTCCTACACTTATTCACTTTTATTTGTTCCCCACTAAATAAAGTGGTTTAATTTTTTTTGAGTATCTTTTGATGCTGAATTATCCACTAACCTAGTTTATAATAGTATATTTGTCATAGATTATGATTATATATTTTTTTCATTTGTTATTTTCATTAAAATTAAGTTGTCTATATGTAGCAGATTGTGTTTAACACACCAAAGAGTAACAATAAAGTCAACAAACACAAAAGTACTGAAATTCTACATCGATAAAAAAAAAAGCTGTACTGGTATCGGATGGGATCGGTATCGGTATCAGCAGATACTCCGAATTTTCGTATCGGATCGGAACGGTTCTGAAAAAATGGTATCGTTGCATCCGTAATTTTTTACAGCTTTTTGGAATATATTATTACTTTAAAAAGGGCAATCTGATAACAGGGTTGATGCATAACCTGGGGACTGGTTCATACATTTTTAAACCAAGCAACTGAAAAAAGATGAACATAGAAGAACATTAAAACTGTGTCTGTGTCTGACATTGCTCTGTCATACAATTTTAAATCTGTTTTCAACAGAAATGCATTGAGCTGAAGGAGCGTCTTTTGGGTCAGCAGCGGGCGACTCAGACGTCCCTTGAGCGCCTCAAGACTCTGATCCGACTCATCCAGCGTGACCAGATGATCCAAGTAACTATGACGGCCACCACGACCACCGGGGCATCGCTGCTCTCGCTGCCGTGGATCAAAGCCACGGGCAGCAGCACCAGCACCACGGCGCCCACAGCTGGCTCCTCCGCAGTACTGCACAAAACCACGCTTCAGCCGCAAGGCAACAACTGACCCCCGGAACCCACACAAACACCAGAACAGCTCTCTCTACAAGACCACCAAATGTCTTTGTAAAGAGAAACGGACGGTGATATCCAACCAACGTGCATTTTCTTCTGGTAATGTCTTACCATAAAATAATGGAAAATTTTTAGAGAAAAAAAAGTTAAAAAGAAATTATGAGCGTCACTCAATTCATAAGTATTTTTAAAGCCAACACACAGTGCTCACAAGATTTTTTTTTATTCATTGTTTTTTAATGTATTATTTTCTTGGCCTTAATGTATTTATTACTAGATTACGATGCTGTTGCAAATATATGAAATAAGTATTCTACATAGTTAGAAACATTTCTTTTTATGCTTTGTGTTTTTTTACTGGGGTTTGGTGTGTGTGCGTATCGGGGGGAATAATCGTTCCGCATTTAGTTATTGAGAAGGTTAGCGTAGTTATAGTTGAAGACAAGCGACATATGAAATGGAGGGCACTGTACATTGATATATCGGAATAAACGTTTGTTTTCTGTTTTTGATGAACAATGTTTGCCATAATAATTCAGGTTAAAGCGAGACAGGAAAATGTTTTCGTTTTGTTCATTTTGTGTGTACCTGCGAGCATACAAACATAAAAAAACAACATGAAATAATTTTTCAGTATTAATAGAGAGAAAAGAACAAAGTATTTAAGATAACAACAGAATTTAGCCTTTTTAGTGAAGAATTTAGTATTTTCATGCTGATGCCTGTTAATGATTTCAAATAAGTATTGGAGAGAGGGATCTTTGTACATATATGATTCTTATTTTATTTCGGCTGTCCCAACAACACAAACAAAAAGGCCATTTGAGTTCTTTGAGTGCCTGATCCCGGAATCCAAAAACTTATGTTTTGTCTCCCCACTATATAAAATATGCCAAAAACCCTTGGGTGTTTTTTTACCGTTAACTGTTTAATGTTTTCATCTCATCTTGCTCTCTTGTCCGTTTTTAGTTGTCTCTGAAGTGTTTTATGTTTTTACTTTCTTTTTTCACATCACTCCAGGATTATCACAAGTTGCATTATTATTATTATTCTTTTATTCATATTTTTTAAATGTTAGAAGTGAACACTGCCTGATGAATAAAAGTAAAGAATTCATATCTAAAAAAAGTCAATGGAGAAAAATAGGAAATGATTTGAATGGTACTTCTTTGGAGGGAAAGTTTTGCATGTTCATTTGAATTGTTTGTCTTCCTGTGTGGTTTGGTTCGAAAAACAAACGCCACATCCCTGATGGAGTTGCTACAAAATGCAAAAGGAATAACAAGTCACACACGGTTAACGACAGCACTATCGTTCTCAACAAAGGATATTTCATTAAAAAACAAACATTAGTTTTAGTTTTGATTTAGTATTAAATAAGAAATACCATCATTATGTATGTATACCTTTAAGGGCTAACAGACTTGTATTTAACCACATTTGGAGTAAAATCTTTTTTTTCTTTCTTCCGTTTAAAAGGAATATCTACTGAATTCATATGCAGCTCAATTTGGTTGTTACATTTGGCAGCATATGTAAATTGTTTTTTTGTGTAACATTTTCTAATGAAGTCTGTATATATAATGTAATATTATATGTGGTAATGTTATAAATGTTAACATATGCTATTGCATTAACTTAAAAAAGCTTGCAATTGACAGTATTATTACAGCATTTATTAATCTTTGTTATTTATTTAATTTATAAATGTATAATTGTTCATTGTTAGTTCATTGTTAGTTCCTAATGTTAAACTATCCGGAATGAAACTAATTTGTAGACTCAACTTAAGCTTTACTTAATGCTATTATAGATTAAAATTAAGATGTATTTATAATTTTTATGTATTAAAATGTTTTCCTATTACAGATTAGAAATTCAAAACAAACCAAGATTAATGTTGTAAAAAGGGGTTATTGTCAAATTATTTTATAATAAATTAATTAATTAATATGACCACTTATAATATTCTAATACTTATTAATGCTCAGAACAACACATTAAATGAGATCAAGACCGTTGTTATTTTGTGTTAGATATTTAAAAGGTATAACCATTAGTATGTGTTGTATCTATTACAATACACGAAGCATTATTTATACAGACGTCATAAAAAGTGATTTTTTTCCCCTTTCAGGTCCTGTATTATCATATTCAGAATGTAACTTAATGCATATCATCTATTGTTTCATAACAATTGCTCCTGCTAAGTACTGCATTGAGATCAGTAAAAAAAAAATCTTAGCAAGCAGCTTTCATGTTTTTCAGTAAAAAAAAAAAAAAGTAAACATCCCTAATTTACTTAATACTTGTTTTCAGAAAATAATTTCTGTAAATAAAATTGGGACAAGTTTTATAAGTGGCCTTAACAACTATGTATACATTTAAAATTAAGAATTTGGTTACAATGCATGATTGTGTACATACCATGTTTTTACATTGTACTATATTTTACAATACCCTGACATGTAATTACATCTGTAATTAATTTCAGTAATTACATTAATAATTACACTGTTGACCCATCCCTCACACCTTAACCCATCTTTAAACCTACCCATACCACCAAACCTGTCCCTAACCTTACCTGTATCCCACCTCAATAGCAGCAAAAGTGTTTTGCAATACAATATGAACACAATAAGTACTGTGTACTCATTTGAATGTAAGTTTAAATAGTAGGAATAAGGCCATTAATATAAAGTGGGGCCTTAAAATGGTTTTATTGAAGTAAATTAGTCTTGCTTACAGATGTTTACTGTTTTTTTTTTTTTATTGGAAAACAAGAAAATGCTGATTTAGAAACTTGCAGATATGGCAGTGGGATGTGTTAAGATCAGCCCTTTCCATGAATAATATAGATTTATTTATTAATATTTTTTTTTTTATTCTAATTTTTTTTATTAAAGTATATCTGGCTCTGTCATATCACTTCCATCTAATTGCGGCCCGTCCCTGATTTTGTTCACCTGTTTTCGCCCATGTTCCAGATATCCTCTCCGGGAGAAAATGTGCAGTGCTTATACAGATCTATTTTACTACACTCAACACTACGTTGAACAAAAATCTAATTATATTCTTTTATCAATGAACAAATGAGGGAAGACAAAAAAATGACAATTTTTTTTATTGTTTGCTAATTATGCATTTTGACTTGGCTTGCAATATGTGATGCGTCCTTTTGCAATGGAGAAGGAAGCAAAGCAAAGTGGATGAGACGACACAGAGGTGTTTAGCTAGATGTCTTTGGACTGTGTTTTTCTTTGTCATTCTGAAGGGGACTGTCCAGTGGATAGCACATATAGAAGAGTGTTTGTCTTACATATGCCAGTGTAGTTTTTACATCATCTTATGATCTATTAAAGTTGATTGATGGAAGTTCATCAATTGTAAGACTTGTCTCACTTTTTGTGCTTCTTGAAAATGTACTGTCAATTGTGTGTATTACAGTTAAGTCCTATTACTATTAGTGATTAGAACAAATCATGTGACTTATTATGGATAGATGTGGTGCTACTTTACAGTGTTCATCTGGTGAACAATGAAATAAATGAAAAAAAAAAAATCCCACAGACTTACACTATAGGAGGGACCTGAGCCATGTCTAGAGACTATATAAGACAGTAAACAACCATCGGTAACACTTTATTTTAAGGTGTCCTTGTACACTTTATATGTGCCTACTATTATAATAACAATTAATTGTGCATAATTACATGCAAATAACCCTAAGCCAAACCTTAACCATATAGTAAGTACATGTAGTTAATTAATATTACTCAGTACTTAAATGTATAATTAGACTGTAACAAGGACACCTTAAAATAAAGCGTAACCCAGCCATCTAGCATCTGTCCAGAACACCATAGCAATGATTGGTCATGCACTCAGAAAACTGTAGTAACCACATAGTGCTATAAACCACACAGAAAACCTTAGCAAATGTATTGCTGCACCCTGGCAACCACCTACAACCCCTGACGACTGCTTAGTAATTCACTAAAATGGCTTAATCCTTACCAACCGCATGTACCACAATAAACCCCCCCCCCCCCCCCAAACAGTGTTGGGGAGTAAGTTACATGTAACAAAATTACGTAATTTAATTAAAAAATAAATGTAACTGAAATCTGTTACAGTTGCTGAGAAAAATATATGCAATTAAATTAGTTACTTATGAAAATGTGAATTACTGTACTATTTATTTTCACACACATTACAGATATGATTGATTTATTTCCCAAATTGCATTGACTGGTTTAAAATATGAGACACCGAAGTTTCAGGAGTTTAGACACAGAATAGGACACACATTTGTTTGATATCTATTTTATTTGCTATTTGGGTTTATGTATATGCTTTATATATTTTTTTAGATTGACTGTTAGATGTTTCCTGTCATCAAGTTGCAAGGATTTAACTATTCAACTATATCTTATGGTTTTAAATCTGTACTTAACCTCAGAACGATCTCAAAGTAAAAAGAGGTGCTAAAGTCTGATTTTGTGGTGGTTGTGCTTTAAAATTAAATGATTATAATCTTAATTCAAGTGATGGAGGATTTTGAAAGTCTGACAGTAATCAGTGTTGAGTACTACTGTAAATTTAACCCTGCCTGCTTTAAATGTTTGAAAATGATTAACAGCTGAAAACATTCATTAGAAATTTAGAAAAGTAATCAAAAAGTAATCAAATGCAATCAGTTACATTAATGAAGTAATTGAAACAGTTCCACTACTTATTACATTTTAAACAGGGTAACTTGTAATCTATTACATTTCCAAAGAAACCTTCCCAACACTGCCCTAAAACAAATACGATCTTGTGGCAATATTTTATGTTTTGGCGAATTGGTGGCTAATTTGTATTAATATGTATGCTTTCATACAATCTGCTTGTGCCCCAATGACAGTTATGTTTTGGGTGACCCTTCATGCTTACTTTTTCCCAAAAAAAATCATAATTTCATATGATCCACATCACTACGTCATAAAACGTCTCGGTTATGTATGTAAGCCTCCTTCCCTGAAGGAGGGAACGGAGACGTCACATCGGAGGACCGACGAATCGGGATCTCACTTAGAGGGACCAATCTACTTAGAGTGTAAAATAAACGAGCCAATGCACATTGACATGCAATTATTGCATCCAGCTGCTGCTGATCACAGCGCGAGTATAAGTAGGCAGCAGATGCAGCGCATATTCAGGTTTTCGCTTCGGAGCCGAGCCGTTCCCTTTCAGTCGGTCACTCTCGCACCCGTTCTACTTGGAACAGGGACGTTATGAAAGCTCGAACCTTCCCGAAGGAGGTTTCGGAAGCAATACACATATGGACATCCCTTAGGTGCATATGGAAGAATGGAGGTGATTGAACCCTCTTGGAATGGCAGAAGTCTGCAGGGGAAACACAGACTCTGAGGCTATACCGTAGACTTTACACATATGAGATCCACTTAAGTCTTACATATGGAACACAGCCTTCTACCAGTTCTCGAGAATTCAACGAGTGAAGGCCTGGCGCCGGACTCTCCGCCACGTCTGGCTGCCGAGGGGACAGAGGAGCTCAACAGGGTCAACTATATGGACTCTCTGGAGCGGTTTAAGCAAGCCGACCCGGAGCCGGGGCCACTCAGTGCTTCTACCCATTTGAGGTGAAAACACAGAAGGATACCGGCTCCACACAAAGGCTACAGAACCTAGCAAACGTGTTGGGGGTCGCCCAGCCCGCAGCCCTACAGATATCTGCCAGCGAGGCGCCACGAGCCAGCGCCCAGGAGGATGCAACACCTCTAGTTGAGTGAGCTCGCAACCTGAACGGGCAGGGCACACCCTGTGCCTGATAAGCCAGGGTGATGGCATCCAATATCCAGTGGGCCATCCTCTGCTTAGAAACGGCATTCCCCTTCTGCCGGCCTCCGTGAAAGACAAAGAGCTGGTCTGAGGTCCTGAAGCTTTATGTCCGGTCAACGTAGCCCCTTAAGGCTCGGACGGGACAGAGCAAAACTAGGGCTGGGTCTGCCTCCTCTGAGGGCAGCGCTTGGAGGTTCACCACCTGATCCCTGAAGGGAGTAGCGGGAACCTTGGGCACGTAGCCTCAGGGTTACCTGGGAATCAGCCAATCCGAACTCCAGGCACGAATCGTTGACCAAAAATACATGCAGGTCCCCTACCCTCTTGATGGAGGCCAATGCTAGCAGGAGCAAAGTCTTCATTGAAAGGAACTTCAGCTCAACCGCCTGCAAAAAGGCTCAAATGGGCCCTGCTGTAGTGCCGTGCGCACCAGAGTCAGGTCCAAGAGGGAATAGAGGGGGGCGTGGAGGATTTAACCTTCTCGCCCCCTTAAGGAACCTGACGACCAGGTCATGCTTCCCCAATGACCTCCCTTCTACAGGGTCGTGGTTAGCAGCAATTGCAGCGACATAAACTTTAAGGGTGGAGGGAGACAGCCTTCGCTCCAACCCTTGCTGCAAAAAAGACAGCACAACTCCGATCGGGCATCTTCGGGGGTCTTCTCGGCGAGAAGAACACCACTCAACGAACAGGTTCCAATTCAAAGCGTAGGCGTGTCTCGTAGACAGTGCACTCGCTGAAGTGATGGTGTCAACTACACCTTGGGGTAGGCCACCTAGAACCTCAGCGTCCCGTCCAGGGACTGAGACATGGTTTAGCAGAGGTCTGGCGGGTTGCCAAAGGGTGCCCGTCCTGAGTCAGTTTAAACCTTCCTCAGAGGATCGACAAGGAAGGGGTGTCGTGAGGAGCATATTAGTTCGGGAAACAGGTCGGAAGGCCAATAGGGTGCCATCAGCCAGGAACCTGCTCCTCATCCTCCCGACCTGGCCAGCACTGTGCCGAAAGGATCACTGGGGGGAAATGCATACTTGCGAAGGCCCCGCGGCCAGCTGTGTGCCAGTGCGTCAGTGCCGAGAGTTCCCTCGTTCAGGGAGTAGAACAACTGGCAGTGAAAGGTTTCTGGAGAGGCAAACAGGTCTACCTGATTGGCTCTGAAACGTCCCCAAACCAGCTGGACTATCTGGGGATGGAGTCTCCACTCTCTGGAGAGCGCAGCTTGTGACAGCTCATTGGCTGCATGTTTGAGCAGACCAGGAATGTGAACAGCACAAAGTGACCTCAGATGCTTCTGACTACAGAGGAGGAGGTGGCGGGCGAGTTGCGATAAGCGACGGAAGCGCAGACCACCTTGTCGGTTCATGTACGCAACGGTCGCTGTGTTGTCAGTGCGGACTAGTACATGCTTGCCTCGCAAGCGCCCTTGGTAGTTGAGGTAGTTGAGGAATGCGACTGTTCTGTTCTCTTAAGGGAACAAGGGGTACCTCCGCAACTTACGTGAAGAAACGGGGCAACAGGGACAGCCCGGAGGGAAGGACCTCGTACTGATATGCTTGTCCTTTGGACGCGAACCACAGCAATGGTCTGTTTGTGCGGAAGGGTCGACACATGAAGTAAGCGTCCTTCAGGTCGACCGCTGCCAAACCAATCTCGGGGACGGATGCACCCGAAGATGCGTTCCTGCGTCAACCTCTTGAACGGTAACCGGTGAAGGGCCAAGTACAAGACACGCAGGTCCAAGATTGGTCATACCCCACCGACTTTCTTGGGTACAATGAAGTAGGGCTGTAAAACCCCGTCTTCATATCGGCTGGATGGACCGGCTCTATCGCATCCTTCGCCAAGAGGACTGCGACCTCCGCCCGCAAGACAGGGCCATCGGCCGCCTTCACTGTTGTGAACCGGATGCCACTGTGAACTTGGTGGGGGGACGCCGGGCGACTGAATCGCAAAGCCGAGCCTGACGGTTCGAAGGAGCCATCTGGGTTAGCTCAAGCCAGGCTTCCAGACACCGCGCTAGTGGCATCAACGGAACTATAGGTGTACCTGCAGTGGGGCAGCGCGGAAAACGCAGGGACCCGGCCCAGGCGTCTCATAGACAGTCCGAGGCGGGGTCTGGTGTGTGAAACACTGACCTGCGTTCGAGCAGAGGATGCGTGGGTAGTCCGTTGGTTCGTCCTCCCGATCCAGCCACTGCTGCTCACTGGCGAGAGAGGAGGGTGAATGTGATACACACTAGATCGTCCACAACCCCCCCGTCCCCTCAGGGGACCCAGAAAAAGAAGAAATTGCTCTTTTGTCGAGAATTTGGGTACCACTGACCGAGAGGTCATTAGTGGAAAAAGATGAAAAAAGATTCTTAGCACGGCCCTCCTCCGGCGGGAGGAGTGGTGTCTTACCATCCCCTGAAGAGAACCAGTACGCACCTCTGGGTCGCCCGTTCCAGGCTCTTGCCTCTCGCTTGCACCAGTTTGGCGGGGGCCTGGAGGGCGGGGCTGGCAATCACGCCGTAGCGTGTGAGGCGGAGGCAGCTTCTCCACAGGTTTTATAGGCATCGCTGGCCAGTCGAGTACGTACAGTCCCGGGAGGGGAGGCACGGTTCTCCCCTCCGGTTGGAGGCGGTATTAGGACACAAATGCATCGCAACCGACCACTCCACCGGGGGACCCTTGTAACCCCCTAGCTGCCCCACCAACGAGGGTGGTGAGGGAGGAGGATCCAGCAAATCAGGTTCCGGCAGTAAAAAGGTGCCGTCCAAGACCTGTTGAGCTCCTCATGCACCTCAGGGAAGAAAGGCACCGAGACGGGGCGCTGAGAACCAGCGCGGACCAACCCGAGAACCAATCGTGCAACCTTGAGGGCTAGGGACACGGTGAAAGTCTTCACTCGAACCCTACCCCTACGGCGGCCCGGGAAAGCATAGCCATTATTTCTGGATCCGATTCAGGCATTCCTACGGTCCCGGAGGAGAGCAGCGCAGCCGAATTTTCCTCTCCAGAAAGCTCTGGCTCACCCTCCGATGTTGCAATCGACATCCGATCGTCGGGGGGGGGCCTCGGAAGAAACAGGTGGTACCCCCCGGGGGGGTCCAGCCTGCTCTTTTGAGAGCTCCTCTGGTTTCGCAGTGCCGGCGGGTTTGGGCATCACCGGAGGGGAATTCCTCACCGTGACATAAGACCAGTCCGCCCACCGCCAGAAAAAAGGACACCCCGCTGCAGGTGACGGAGTCTGGTCCGCAACTCCGAGATTTTCATACCCCCGCAATGGGAGCATGAGCAATCCATGAAAGCCACCTCAGCGTGCTTCATGCCCAGGCACGAGATGTGTGGTGTTTTGTTTGGGTTTCGGCAGCGATCTATGACCATCAACCAGCGCCAGGTAACGACCGCATCCAGAAATGCACGGGTGATACGTTGTCTGTAGCAAGACCCACATCGTCTTTACAATGACGTAACGTCAAGTTTGCCAAGCAATTTCGTCTTTAAAAAGACGCACCCGAAATTGCTCTTTTAGGGGAAAAAGCTCTTTTAGCGTGCTGAGGCGCACAGGGGAGATGATCATCTGCAACACAAACGGGGTAGTGCAGCCTGATGTGTGCAACCCACTCGACATGGGAAACCACCACCGCTGAAGCGCCGTACCGCCAACACGAAGAGCTCTTCAAGAGCGCGCTGAACTCGTTCAGTCTTCTTCTCTCATTAGAGTAGTCAGGAGCAGAACGATGTGATCACTCGGCTCCGAAGCGAAAAGCTGAATATACACTGCATCTGCTGCCTACTTATACTCACGCTGTGATCCGCAGCAAAAAGCAGCAGCTGGATGCAATAATTGCATGCCAATGTGCATTGGCTTGTTTTTTTTACACTTGAAGTAGATTGGTCTCTCTGGCGAGAATCCCAATTCGTCGGTCCTCCGACGTGACGTCGAGAGTGACCGACTGAAAGGGAACAGTTATGTTTTCCTATGATATAAGTTTGAAAAAACAACAGCATAGCAACTGCACAGCAGTGCCCTGGCGACCCCTCACAGAATCCAGTAAATTACTTACTGTTTATTTACTTTTCACGGTATTTCAAACATTGACTTGATTCATGAGATGAACCATATTAATTAAATGTAACCGCTGTATCAAATTAGCAACCATTACTTCCATGTTAATGTGTAATGCAGTGAAAGTGTATAATATGAATGTCAGAACTAGGTAGCAGATGAAGCTTGTGAAAAAACTCTGAATCAACCGCTTGGCATCAGTCTAATTTGACTGCCTCCTTACCAACATTAATGGTGCATGAAAATATGTTTTGGACACGCAAACTTTGACATCAAACAAAACATGGGAAGCAGTTTCACTTTTTAAAGTTGATCAGTCTATCAACCTTAACATGTCTTAGTCATGGCATTTTATTTCAAGAAATCATGTGACACTCCTGGAACTTTTACACTGTCTATCATATTTGACCTTTGACCGAATCAGTCACTGTAAAAGGCAGTGTTCCTTTTTTACATCAAGAGTTTACAAAACCTCCTCCATTGCAATCATGCTGTTTTTTGGTATCGAGTAAGATGCCCCTTTAAAGGTGCAGTAAGCGATTTCTGAGAAATGCTGTTGAAAGTGGATATGACCGAGCACCAAAACACACTTGTAGCCAATCACCAGTAAGCCTGTGTTGAATAGCATGTTCAGAAATTTGGGGGCGGAGGCAAGATAGGGGTATGATTCTTTTGGGTAGGGGCGTGTTTGTTTTGGTGATTTCAAATATCAACAGCATTTCTCAGAAATCGCTTACTGCACCTTTAAGAACAATAAGCAATATGATATAATTGTATCATATTTAGATGTTTTGCATGTGGAGGATGATGGTGCATTAGCCGTTGTTTGTGTGTCCTTTTTAAGAAATAAACACAAAAACCCTTGGTATTCAACACAATGTCATAGATCTGTTTTCCAGGCACAGGAAATTAGATGAATTAACCTCAAAACTGTTTTGATTAACTAAATCTAAAAAATGTTGATATTCAGATGAAATTACTACAAGAAGATAATGCTGATGCTATTTATAAGCTTTAACTAAAACCCTCATAAGCACCAAGATACTAAAACTTGTTTTCATAGATTGCATTTTGAATATAAATGTATTTGTTATTTTCTTTGTCAAATTTTTTTCTCACAGCCAATCACAGCACAGAAGAGCTCATGACCCTCAGATTTGGTCGTTGTGATGTTGATCAGCTTCATTTGGCTTCTGAATGTTTCCAACTGCTGCTCCAAACGCTTAAATCCACAGCTGAAGACTTGTTCGAGGTTTCCTGGTATAACAGCTGCAGTTAATGGCACTGAAGCTCACATAAGCCCTCAGAGTTTCCCTAACATGTGATCACACGAGCAGCACGGATCTTAATAACAAAAGGAAATATTTGAGCTTTGGTAGCTTTTAGAAGTTTCAAACAGAAATCAAGATGTCTTTTCAACAGTGACGTCTAAATTGCTTTTTTTTTCTTTCAGGAAATTACGTAAAGAATGTGTGACAAGCAAAAGCATTTCTGTTTGTTGCAAGTTAGTCTTTAATAAAAGTTATTCATTAACAATGTAATGATTTGGTAAACATTGTATTATGCGATTGAAGTAGTGAAACTATAAGAACACTGGGTAACACTTTATTTTAAGGTGTCCTTATTACAAATGTTACATGTACTTACTATTATAATGCCAATTAATTATGCATAATTACATGCAAGTAACCCTAAGCCAAACCCTAATCCTAACCCATACAGTATAGCTAGTTAATATTACTCAGTATGTTTAATTACACTGTAACAAGGACACCTTAAAATAATGTGTAACCGAACACTGTGGTAATTTTCACTCATAAAGAACACCAAATGTCAAAATGTCATTATTATTAATTATGCTATGTTTAAACATTTACCATTTCAAAAGCTATCTATTAACAGTGCCATAGCCAATACTTACTGATTATAAATCATATAAGATTATTGCAATATTATTTGTAAAACAGTCATGTTTGATATTGCTATAGTTCATATATCTTTGAATTTGAACACTTGGGTCAAAATACAAGTGTCTTTATGGGTCAGTAGAGTAGACCATTCATTCAACCAATTCCCTCAAAAACTGATTCATTTAGGAACAAGGTGTAGAAATTATTTGAATGTTTTTAATTCCTATGAAAGACAAGCTTTACTCCTGCTTGGTGAATTGTCCAAAGCTTAGGCTCGATTTTTTTTCCTTCTTTTTTTCTGTAATTACTTTTCAGACAGTGATAAAAGCTGTGCAGGAATATTCAACAAGGCTTCTGGTATAGATACAGTCGTTTTCCATTTGAATTTTATAAACACTTTTGGGATGTGATAAGAAGGGATTCATTTGAAATGATTTTAGCTTCAATACATACTGGGCATTTTCCAAAGAGTTATAAAAGATCTGCATTGTCTTTGTTATCTAGGTGATTTGTGTTTTTTGAAAAAAAAAAATAAAGAATGTTGCTTTAATGTGTATGGATTAATATGACTTTTTTTCAATTTTGTATTGCCAACATACTAAATCACTATATGAGTGTACTAATAATGAAAGATAAATCTTAATAATTATTCAATGGAGGCTTCAATGAAAAAGACTGTGTGAGTGTATGCTCATCTCTGGAATAAGAGTGCACAGTTGAATCTAGGGGAAATCGCAAAGCTTGGTATTACTTCACTCCATTTTGCAGAAAAACTAGGGGTTGCATTTTGAGCTGTCACACCATCAACATGTGTAGATGTTTTTATTAAAGTAAAAATGAGCTGTATATGGATAAAGAAACATCGCTAAGCTTTAAAGCTCCAGGACATAATTTGTTTTTGTGTTATATTGGTAGGAAAGCATTGTATTATACCTATGCAAAGTGATGCACCTTGAATCGTAAAAGATTATTTGACATATGATTTCATCATCTTTTTACACACTATTACTCTTTCAGAAAAAAAGGTACAAAAGCTGTCCCTTTGGCGGTGCTCTTTCAAAAGCTACTAATATGTACACTTAAAGTACTATTATGTGTCTTTAAGTTACTAATATGCACCGTTAAGGGGTAAAAATGGGACAAAGGTGTACTTTTTGAAAGGGCGAATTGTGACAACTTTTGTACATTTTATTCTGAAAGTGTACAAAATTATTGGAGAACTTGACATTTTTAGGATTAGGTTTGAAGGATTTTCTAAAGTGTAATTTTAATAATGCAATTTTGGAAATACTGTGTTTCTTGTGCAATTTATAGTCGTAATTATAGTTCTATATGATTTTTATATTTCATATAATTTCTTATTTTCCTTTTCAATTTTTTCTTTGATTTGAAAGTTTTACTAAAAAAATGTATTAAAAAGTGGAAGGATTTTAAAAAGCTGAAGAATTTTAAATGAATGGAAATGCATCAGGTTTTATTTTTGTGCAGTGTTGCTCATGTAAACAGAATCAGTTATTATTAGTCAAATGGATCTAATGCGGCTCGGATATGAATAATCAAGTTATAATAAGCACAGACACAGGGCTAGGCAATTCCTCATTTATATTTAGTGCACCGTGGGAATTCAGACAGGCTGCTTTGAGCACTTACAGAGACCTTGTTCAAACAGTTGCTGTTTATAAAAGAGGAAAGCAAATGGTAGATGCCTATACAGACCCCAGAATAAAGTGAAGTAAAGATAACGATTTCTTCACATTTAGGTTTAGGGGTTTATATGCTGATCTGAGAGCAGTTTTGGAGATGTTCTGTCCACCACAGCACAGCAAACACACCTGTATGACATGTGGACAAACTTACACTTATTCACTTACAGTTGCTTACTGATGTATATTATGTCAAAGTAAATATATCCAGGCCTAAAACATGTCATGCTGGTGAATTGCAGAAGTGTAAACTATTTAAATTAGTTGGCTACAGATTAGTTGCCAGTGCCATGATTTAACAGTTAAGCTGCTGATGTTATGCATAATGAAAATATATAGTTGTCACAGTCACTGAATAAAACCTTCAAATATCTGTTTTTGTCAGAGTAGAGATGCACGCACGATTGCACACTAGTTTCTAAAGTCAAAAAACTAACATCTCAGGGAGTCCAGCAGATGGCAGTATTGCAGTTTACTGTGTTGAAATGTTCATCTTTTGGGCTCATTTGGAAAGCTAAACAATATTTGTTATGCCCTTTTTATGGGTTAATTATCATGTTTGCATGTTACATGCATCCATGAGTTAGGAGACCCTGAGAGAGATCCTCTACATGATGAATAATCTCTTTATGGTTTATATAATAGACTGTGGTGGTCTTTTATATGTGCTGTGGCTCACAAATAGTAAAACACAGGTGATGGTGCCAGGATCGTCACATCCAAAAGCTCTAAAATGCTGCCTTCGGAGGCAGCATTCCAAGGCAGGAAGGCATCAAGGCACGTCCGAATCCAAATTCCTGCTTTACTTCCTGTCTCCGGAGGTACCTTTTTCTGATCGAATTTTGAAGGCAGCATAGATGTATCCTTCACTGCCTTTGATATCCCACAATCCTGTGCGTTCCATTCCATGACGGTTGAGCTAAAAAATAAAGATGTCGTCTGAAAGTTGTGTTTGGTGGTCAGTTTGTGTGTAAATGTATATTTCTGACTAACTTTTTGCACTTTTGATGTTATTTCTAGTGAGAAATCAGTATTATAGTAATTAAATATTCGTTAAGTTATCACCAAAACTCGTTCTATTTTGTTGTAGTTGAGATTATATTGCCACCTGTTGGTTTGGCATGCTCTTGACAGTGCTTCATAGTATGCGTTTGCGTTTTCATGTGGACATGATTTTTTAAAAAACGGACAAAGGAAAAACTCTGTTTATAAAAATACCCGTGTACGTGTGGACATAGCCTAAATTTTCGGCTGCAGCTGTCCTCTGTGTGAGCAGTTCCTCATCCAGCGTATTCCTGCTTCAGCCACATCTGATCTCCTGTGTGATAGCACACAATTCCCAAAAACAACACTGCCTTAGATGCTGTGTGCATTGACAGATCAGAGCGCTGATAGTGTGTTCTTGTGTTTGTGGTTTGAATGGACTAATAAAAGTGCTGACCTCTGTTGGGAGACATCAGTACTGCTGAAAGTCAAGCAGCCCACCCGTTTGTCCACCACCAGCGTTCTGCGAAGTCATCAGGAGCATTGATTTTCTTTACAGATCTGATGCCTTTATGCCATTTACAGCTTTAGCTCACCACACTGAGGTTAATTATGGTTTATAGCCTATTTAATGCCACAACACATAATAATACGCCATATAGGCGCCATCCATCATCTTAACCTTGACCTTGGCCGTCTAAGACAATTAGTCCTGAGAAAATTCTGAGCAGTCCCTGTTGAAAAAAAACAGCATATGCTGGTTAGGTATGTTTTGAAGCATGACAGCTGGTTTGAGTTGGTTTGAGTTGGTTTAAGCTGGTCCTTAGTTGGTCATAAGCTGATTATGAGCTGGTCCTGAGCAGGAGCTAGTTGCTTAGGACCAGCACATGACCAGCTTATAACCAGCTCATGATCAGCTTACAACCAGCTTATGACCAACTAAGAACCAGCTCATAACCATCTTATAACCAGCTCAAACCAGCTGCCATACTTCAAAACATACCTAACCAGTGATAACCAGTCATGACCAACTAGAACAAGCTCATTGACCAACCTAAGAAACCAGCTCATAACCAGCTTACAACCAGCTTATGACCAACTAAGAACCATCTCATAACCAGCTTACAACCAGCTCATGATCAACTAAAAATCAGCTCATGACCAGCTCATGACCAGCTTACAACCAGTTTATGACCAACTAAGAACCATCTCATAACCAGCTTTCAACCAGCTCATGATCAACTAAGAATCAGCTCATGACCAGCTCATGACCAGCTTACAACCAGCTTATGACCAACTAAGAACCATCTCATAACCAGCTTATAACCTGGTCATGACCAGCTTATGACCAACTAAGAACCAGCTCATAACCAGCTTACAACCAGCTCATAAACTGCCATGCTTCAAAACATACTTAACCAGCATATGCTCCTTTTTTCAATATGGGTGTTCCATATCAATGACAAAAACAACATTATTTAGATGCTCAAAAAGGGTTTTATAGTTAGTTAGGTCAGATTGTTGTAGCCTACCACACTTCATACCCTATAAGTTAATTTACCTGGGCATTGATTCTTATTCCCAAATGGCATTGACATGACATACCACATTTAATGTGAGAGCCACAACAGAAGAAAAGATTTTCAGTGAATAAAGTTATTTTTGGGCCTGTTTCTTACTTAATGCTGTTATATGACGATAGGAGAACTTGGTACAGTTATACAGTATGTACCACTACAGTTTGAAGATACTTTTATGGCGTATTCATCAATTCGGTGTCAGGGTTCTGTCACTTCGGTCTAGTGTAATTCATGGTTTTGTGACAGAGCCCTGACACTCGCGTCATGTCATTGTTTTCATGTGAGCGTGCGGCTTCGAGTGTGCTCGAGCCGTGCGCTCTCGTCTGCGTGTACTGTTTCATGTTGGAGCGTGGTGTTCAGATCCCGGCACTCATGTCTTGTTCAGATTCAGTTTGGTGTCGGGGTTTGGACACTCGTGCTCCATGTTCTGTTTTGTTGTGGGAGCGTGCGGTCTCGAGTTTGCCCGGCCGTGCGCTCTTCTGTCCACGTGTGTTGTGTTTTGTGAAGCGCGCGGTTTGTGTTCAGCCGCGTGCTTTTCTTGTTGTCTTGTGTGAACACGCGGCTTATGAGTTTTCTCATTAGCTGCGTGTTCGTGTCTTTTGTTCTAGCACATGGCTTGTGATTTGTTTTGCTGGCCATGTGCTTGTGTTTTGTTTTGTGTGAGCACATGGCTTTTGTCTTTGATTCGGTGTGCCATGTGCTCATGTCAATTGTCTTGAACCCTCCGATCTTGTTACCTGTTTATTAGTTAATTTGCCCCACATGTGCTCCCTCGTTACCCTCCTCATTTGCTCTCCATTTTTTCTCCTTGTGTTTGCAGTCGTGCGTCAGTTCGTCATCGTCTATCCCTGGATGTGTCCAGATCCTTGCCTTGCCTTGCCTTGCCTTGCCTTGCCTTGCCAGCCTGTTTTTCCCCCACGGGGTAGTTTCTGTTGTTTGTTTTGTTTTATTTTAAAATAAAGCCCATTTTTCTGCAATACTGAGTCCTCGCTCCATTCCCCTACCCCCAAGACCCTGACAGTACGAACTGACCAAGATGAGGACTCAGCGGAAGAAGGGTTTGCGCCATCCACCAGCCTCCACTCTCTCCAGCCCCCACTACCAGCGCATGCTCCAATTTAGGACCTTGAGTTCCCTCCGTCAACAGGGGGCTGTCGTGAGGAGGTTTGCCCTGGAGTTCAGCGGGGCAGCAGAGGGGTTGGGGTTTAATGATGCGGCCCTCAAGGACCTCCTCTGCTACGCCCTGGATGAGCCCCTCAACTGGTGGATGATGAGAGGGTTGGACCACCTGTCGTTTGAGGGGTTCATCGAATTCCTAGCCCGACAGGGGAATCCTCTGGCTGAAGAGGCTGTAGCGCCCCCAGAGACGGCCGAAGAGGCTGCAGCGCCCCCAGCGTCTGCTGAGGAATCTGCAGCGCCCCCAGAGGTGGCCGATGAGGTGGCAGTGCCCCGCTCTCGGAGACGGAGGAGGAATGGGTACGCCTCACCACCCCTAGAGGCAGCTGGAGAGGCTGCTGTGCCCCTAGAGGTGACCGATGAGGCTGCAGCTCCCCGTGTGGCGGCAGAGGAGGCCGCAATGCCCCCGAGGGTGGCTGAAGAAGCTGCAGCGCCCCCAGTGACGGCCGAAGAGGCTGCAGCGCCCCCAGTGATGGCCGGAGAGGCTGCAGCGGTCCCAGTGACGGCCGAGGAGGCGGCTGCGCCCCAAGAGGTGGCCGATGAAGTGGCAGTGTCCCGTTCTCGGAGACGGAGGAGGAGGAGAAGGGTTTCCTCCATCCCACATGGCCTGGAGGCCGTACCAGACCCTCCCAGGCTCCTTGCCCTGTCGGCCCCGACCAGGCTCCTTGCCCTGCCGGCGCCGCCCGGGCTCCTTGCCCTGCCGGCCCCGCCCAAGCTCCTTGCCCCGCCCAAGCTCCTTGCACTGCCGGCCCCGCCCAAGCTCCTTGCCCTGCCGCCCCCGCCCAGGCTCCTTGCCCTGCCGCCCCCGCCCAGGCTCCTTGCCCTGCCGCCCCCGCCCAGGCTCCTTGCCCCGACCAGGCTCATGCCCTGCAGGCCCCCCCCAAAGCACCTCTTCCATGATGCCGGCTCCCCTTGATGCAGGCTCCACCCTTCATGCTGCCAATCTCCCTCGGCTCTGCCATGGTGGCATGACTGGGGTTCTTGGTTAGGCCGGAGGCATCCCTGGTCTGTTACCCTGGTCACGCCCTATCCCCGGGATTCCTGGTTGCCGGAGCTCCCTGGCTCAAAACTCCCACCCCTCCCTGGTTCATGTTGTGTTAGGCCGGAGGCCTACCTGGTCTGTTCCTCCGGTCCAGGCCCTGGATCCCCCAGATTCCTGGTCTGCTGAGCCCTCCTGGCTACAACCTCCGCCCCTCCTGGTACTGTAATGACTTCTGGGTTGTAATGCGTGGAACTGGCTTGGTTCCCCTCCATCCTCCCTCCCCTCTTGTCCCAGGGTTAGAGTTTTCCGGTCTGGTGTGCTGTCATGTAGCGGTCTTGGTTGTAATGTGTTCTGTCAATGTTCCGGTCTTGTTTGTTGTGTCTCGGTAGGGACGCCAGGTGGCGTGCCTTTTTGAGGGGGGCTAGTGTCAGGGTTCTGTCACTTTGGTCTAGTTCATTCGTGGTTTTGTGACAGAGCCCTGACACTAGCGTCATGTCATTGTTTTCATGTGAGAGTGCGGCTTCGAGTGTGCTCGAGCCGTGCGCTCTCGTCTGCGTGTACTGTTTCATGTTGGAGAGTGGTGTTCAGATCCCGGCACTCATGCCTTGAGTTTCGGTTTCGTGTCGGGGTCCAGACACTCGCGCTCCATGTTCTGTCTGTTGTGGGAGCGTGCAGTCTCGAGTTCGCTCGGCCGTGCGCTCTTCTGTCCACGTGTGTTGTGTTTTGTGAAGCACGCGGTTTGTGTTCAGCCGCGTGCTTTTCTTGTTGTCTTGTGTGAACACGTGGCTTATGAGTTTTCTCATTAGCTGCGTGTTCGTGTCTTTTGTTCTAGCACATGGCTTGTGATTTATTTTGCTGGCCATGTGCTTGTGTTTTGTTTTGTGTGAGCACATGGCTTTTGTCTTTGATTCGGTGTGCCATGTGCTCATGTCAATTGTCTTGACCCCTCCCATCTTGTTACCTGTTTATTAGTTAATTTGCCCCACATGTGCTCCCTCGTTACCCTCCTCATTTGCTCTCCATTTATTCTCCTTGTGTTTGCAGTCGTGCGTCAGTTCATCATCGTCCATCCCTGGATGTGTCCAGATCCTTGCCTTGCCTTGCCTTGCCTTGCCAGCCTGTTTTTCCCCCACGGGGTAGTTTCTGTTGTTTGTTTTGTTTTATTTTAATAAAGAAACCCATTCTTCTGCAATACTGAGTCCTCGCTCCATCCTCTACTCAAGACCGTGACATTCGGAGCTTGACAGCTTTAATTCTCTTTCACTTTCATTATATGGAAAAAACAACTGCTTGGATATTCTTGGGTGAACTGTTCTATTAAAAAGTATGATACTGTTATATTATTTTATCAGCATTACATTTATCAGCAAAATGTGAGCAAAAAAGACTCACAGATCACAGATCCTTGTCTAATGCGAGCTCTTCTTCAAGCAGCTCCATGATGTTAAAGAGGTTGGACAGAATCAGTGACCTGTGATGATGAGCTGAACATTACCTCTTTACAAGGTGAGTGCTATGTTGAGCAATGTCACTGCTTACTTTACTCAGTGTCATACTAAGTTGGGCGTACTGTGTAAATATTTAATGTAGGCACGTAGGAAATATGGACTGGATAGTAGATATATCGATTGGACTATTACACCTCAGTGTAGTGAGGAGCTGTATAAGATTATGCTGAGCTCAACTTGATTGCCATTACACAGAGTAAATCATTTCTAGGCCGGATGGACCATTCTCTGAAAACGGTTTTGTCCTTTTAACTTAAATGCTGATGTAAGTACAGCATGTTGAACTTGCAAAATATAATTTCTTAAAATTAAATAACATAAACAAATATTCTCTAAATATGTTAATGATTAAAGTTTTAATTTTCCTTCACAAATGGCACCTGCTCTGATTGGTCAGGAAATTTGATTGCATCTGCAAAAGTTTTTAATAAATCATACAAGCAAAAGATGCATACAGAGCTGTTTCCCACCATTGTCTCTCTGCCTTAGAAGAATCAAATCTTAATAAAATAAACAGTCTTCCGTCCTGCTTGATCTTTTGACTGTGTGAACACTGCTGGGGTTTGTACTTGAAGATGGGTGAGTGACAAGCCATCACATCAGAGCAGCGAATGATCTGTAGCGTTCAGCAGAAGATTATTATGGTGTCTGCTGGGAGCACCCCATCGCAAGTAAAACAAATGCTATTTTCCCAAAGAATAATTACAGCATGTTCAAACACATTAATCAACATCAACGTGATCTTTTGAGTGCTTTGCCCTAAAGCTATATTGGCCTGTACAGACTAAACAAGCTAGTCCTGGATATGAGCAGATAATATGATGTTCCGACATTGCTTGCAGATTGCAGATTACTCCATAGTCTTTCATCCAATAAAACAGTTTACATAAAACATCATTTCTATTATAGTCATAGAGAAGATGAAAACACTTTTAATTAAATTGTGAACAAAACATTTAGCATTTTCCCAGATTTTACTACTGGAATGAAAGCATTTCAAGAAACCTCCCGTCCCTCACATAAAGGTATAGGATGATGTCTGAAGACTTGGAATATAGCACACGAGTGATACATTTATGTAAGCTTTTGATTTCATGTTCGAGAGACTCAGTAAGGAGTGTCTATGTTGCGATGTTCAGGCAATACGCTGAGCACGACCCAGGCGGAGCTCTATCCCTTCAGTGAATTTTGGTGGCGACAGTATTGTCTTTTGGGAATTCTTCTGGAAAATGTAAAAAAAAGGGAAGGAGCTCAAACCCTGAAGGGAAGCGTGCTGTAATCCATGAGTGCACTGGAGACAATGATCCAAAACATACAGCAAAAAGCCCCTCAGGGTAACATCACATCAAAGTGGTTAATGTCCTTGAGTGACCCGGACAGATTCAGGATCCATATCCAACTGAGTATCTCATTTTCTCAAAGCTATTCTAAAATATTTGATTTGTCTTTTTTATTTCACATTTCATTTCACACAGTTTGTCCACCACTACACCCTTAGCTATACTTAAAATATGAAAACGGTTAAAAATGATTTATAAAGGTTTCTCAGTTTCCTCCACAACCACTGATTTTGCCCCTAATAACTTAATTTAGTAAGCAAGTTAGCAAATTTACAGTAAGTTAGCATACTCTATTTACCAACAGACAACAGCATCATCGAAGAGCTTAAGATGAAATATGAGACACTGAATGTGTGAAGAAAACAAAGAAAAACAGAAAAGGTAAATATCACTTTATAAACAATCACTTTACAATGGGTAGGCACTAAACATGTTTTGAAAAAGAAATGTCATGACATACTACTATATACATACTATGCACAGACATTTTTTTAAATTGAAACTTTCAAGTGATACTATCAGAATTTATTCAGTCATCAATTTATATGAAATATTTAAATTAGAAGTACATAAATAAACTTTGACAGGACTTAAACAATGTATCGCATATGGGGTTTAAGATTTTTTTGATACTTTTCAAGCCTGTAACCACAGATTTATAACTGGGGGTTTAACACTCAGTCACAGAAAAGCTCATATTTGGTGACCAATCTGAATATTGCTGAGGGGCACATCAGTTCAACAATTCTTTTATCATATGATGTAAATCCTGTAAACTTCAGACATAAATGGCACTACTATTTAGCAGGGGCGATTCTAGGATTTTCATTTTAGGGGGGCTCAGCCCCCAATTAGTTATAATACATAAAATAATATAAATAAATAAATACATCTTTGAGACTAATATAGGGGGATCGAAACTTATTGCACAACTTATTACATTTGAGTACTGAATAAGCCAAATTTAAGTCTTCATGATCTCACACACAACCTGTTTACTGTACAAACACAAATTTTTACTGTTTGCATTTCTAGTACAAACCTCTTTCTACGCTCAAGTAGCCTAATTGTCTGTCACTGTCTTTAATCATTTCTGTGCATGACTGTATGGTAGTTAAAGGGATAGTTCACCCAAAAATGAAAATTTTATTTTTATCTGCTTACTCAAGCAGCATCCAAGATGTAGGTGACTTTGTTACTTCAGTAGAACACAAACGAAGATTTAACTCAAACCGTTGCAGTCTGTCAATCATATAATGGAAGTGAATTGGAATCACAGCTTTGAGAGTCAAAAAAAAACATACACAAACAAAACCAGATGCACTTCCCTTAAACTGCAACTGCAACGGTTTTTGTAAAAAAATCTTCATTTGTGTTCTACAGAAGAAACAAAGTCACCTACATCTTGGATGCCCTGGGGGTAAGCAGATAAACATCAAATTTTCATTTTTGGGTGAACTATCCCTTTAAGCCCCATGCTGTAATATTTTTGACTATGAAAAGTAACATTTTCAAGGAAATGCAACATGCTCGTTTTATAAGTATGCGTTCATATGTGTAAAGGGCTCCATTTTCGCTAGAGGAAACAGTTGTGGTGTGATGAGGGGTGAGCGGAGCGAAAACTTTACAGTAGATGGGAAACTGATTGCTCCCCATGACATTCTGTAAACTGTATTTATGACAAAGAACTGCACAGATGCAGATATTATAACAATCTATCGATAAACACACACTTCATCGGTTTCGTCCTCTGTTTCTCACTCTGCGCCGCCACGTGCACCGGATTGAAGAACGCACTGAAAGACAGGGAGGAATGAATGAATATGAAATTTAAAGAGGACTGAGGCGATCATGAATTTGTGTACAGTTTATGAAGATGATCGCAAAATTTATAGGGGTGCTGAGTAGAATTTTAATTTTAATTAATTTTAATTAATTGGCCTAGCAACGCCCATGCTATTTAGAATGTGCCTTAAAGATTTGTAAATTTTTTCCATGACTGAACCATGATTGGACATATTAAGACACAAATTTCATCTGGGCAACAGTATTCTTTGGTGATGAACACTGTTTCTCCTTCCTGTGTGATCATTATTTTATTTCCCTGCCCAGCGATGTTTGGCTTGATTGGGGTGGGACCAGTAAGGAGGTTGAAAATGTTTACTGAAACACATTCAGCATTCGGTAACCATGATGGTGTGCAACACGGCTGAATCACATGACGGCTGTTTTTTCCTGAGATATTCCACATGGATGCTTTTTTTGGATGCTTGACATGTGTTGTCAGTTCTAGTGATATTTTGAGTCATTAAATCTGGGCCACAGATTGGATGAATAGAAACTCAAATCTTTGGATTACATAAAACTAAATAATGATTGACTCATTTATAATCTCAACTATTAAATCTATTTGTGGGGTGCTTTTTGAGGTGAATTCCATTCACTGTAACCCTGAATAAAAGCTTTCTTTAGCCCAAGTAAGTTACTGGAGGACGTGATTTAAATGTTCAAGGATGTTTATTTGTCCCAGGGGTTTTCCCTCCAAAACTATTTGCTCCCAGCTATTTGTTCCCAAGAGTCCAGACACAAAATGAGGTTCCCTCATTGCTCTGACATATTCATTTACACAGTAGGACAGGGAAAAAACTAATTTACTGTTGGGTCATTCAGATGCTGGTCTGAGAAGTGAACTTGATAGTACACACACTTCCTAGAAACAGCAGTGATTTGTCAATCCTAAATGTTATTTCAGAAACTATGCATAACTATATGAGCAAATTAAAATGAGAGCAGGTATCTCTCCATAAGCACATGCTTGATTTCATTGACCTAGTTGTACATCAATGTAATAATTTCTAGTTTAAAATTCAGTGGTTTTTTTTGGTATAAATCTGTGGTGCTTTGTTATTAACATGTAAAGAATACTGCATTTTCTATATACAGTAAGTGGACAATTAAAATATATACATAGACTTTTTATAATGACTACAAACTTGGTCATGCAAAATATGTGCTTTAAAAGTACTAATAAAACAGCCAATGTATTAATAATAGGCATGCTAATAAGCAACTAGTTAATAGTGAGAATTGGTCCCTACACTAAAGTCTAACCCATAACTGAACTTGTTTAAGTTTCACTGCTGTTTGCATTGGCGCACACACACACACAAAATCATGACACCTCAACAACCTCAAATTGCTTTTTAAGCCTGTAACCTTTTAAAATTGCAATAACCTTGCAATCAAATTGCTATGACCTCAAATAGCTAGCCAGTTTGAGTAATTCCTATAATTACTGCTTTGTTAGTTACTTTAAACACTTACAACGGCTACATTATGAATATATTTTATCCAAATCCTCCAAACCCATCGGACAGAATCACACTCGTGTGCAGTTTGTGGGTGGAGAAAGAGATGCATTGGTCAGCTGCCAAAGAAAAGATCATTTTACCCAAATAAAACTACTGATAATTAGAGAAAGCAGTATGGAGATGAAGCCAAATATAGTGTAGAAAAAAGAAGCATTCTGTGCAAAAGTGCCACACTCAGTCTCGTTTGCGCTACGTAAAAACACACCTGGAAGACTCTGATGCGATCTGACAAAAGGTGCTATGGTTTGATGACTCCAAGCAAAAAACCCATAGGTCAGTGAAGAATTTGTTGGCAGCACTGCTGAGGGCGATGAGTTTCTCTTCAGCTGGGACTGGGTGATTGTTCAGGATTGAAGGGAAAATGGATGCTGCCAAGTGCATCCAAATATTTTAAGAAAACCCATGGATGGACTTGAAGAGAGCAGTCCATTGCTGCTCACCACGGATAGCAGCCTGCATAGCACGTCTGGGGCGAGATTTACTGAAAGGGCCAAATTAGCGTGAGACCACTGTAGCAGATCAGCTCATGGGGAAATATGAATAAATAACCATAACTAGTTATAATTAACTATACCTATTTTAAGATCCAATGTAGATATTTAGATAGCTGAACCACTCAGGTCACCGTGCTCTTCCGATCTAAGAACGTTAATTTCCTGGTTAAGGCAAATAACTTTCTTACTGTACAATACTATAAGTTTGTAACGTAAATCTGCATGATTATTGACTCCGGTTATGAGTAAACAATGAACATGTCAAGTGTGATACAAGTAAGGTTTTATTAACTACATAACACTTAAACTAGTCTAACATACTACATAAACTCTTAAACTAGTCTAACATACACATACACCCACCCACCCACACACACATACAGTTGGTATAGGAATGGGTTAAAGCTTAACTCAGTACAGAAAGATGCATAAAGAATGAATTTTATTGAACACTTTGCATGTATATTCAACAGGTCAAAGCCTTCAGGGATACGTCAGATGCTGAGTTCAAACACACCTTTGTAAAAAGGTGTACCTGATACATAATATATCAATTAATAAGACTAAGTCTGATACTTACATGTCTCGTCTGTCTGAAAGAAAGTCTTGATGCAATCTGAAGGCTCGCGTGGATCTTTACTGAAGTTGGTTGATGAAAAAGAACCACTTTGAGTCAGATGGCACTTTATGAATGGAAAGGACTAGGCCGAAGAAAAGGCCTTGCACAGATGCTTTGGTATCCTGAAGCGTTTTCTCATATTTTCTTAGCTTCTGACCGAACCACTGACTGGTGCGGGTCCCTGGAGCCGGGCCTTTAATGTCGGAGAAGATCTCCGCCTTTCAAGTTGGGCTTGTCCAATGAGCAAAATGGAGTTTCCGAGCGGGAGGTGGCAATTGCTGGTGGGTTTACGACCCCTTTGTTCTCTAAGCATGGTAATTTGCAAATGGACTTAAATCGAAATTATTAACGATTCTCAGGGCCCTAATATATATTGCCTATGTACCACCATATAATATACACGCTTGTTTCGATCATACGAAGGCAAATTCATAGATACTAAAAAAGGTAAGATTACATATAGTGAAAAGAGATGATCAGGAATGAGTTCCCTCACAAGCATACTAAAATAGTCTAAGAATATCAAAGACAAAAAACACAATGACAATAATATACCCAATGACATGAAGGATCATGTGTGTTCATTCAAATAAAGGTTTTTCTATGAATTAACTAGAACACAGTCCATTTCTACTCTGCTTTTCCTTGGGACAAAGAGTGGGCTATCCTTCTCACATTCCTGGGGGGTCATAAAACCAGTGATATCATGATTAGTTGTCATGGTGACCATAGCGCCTGGTGTTCAGCAGACATCCTGGCATCCAGTTTATTGAGTGAGGGGACTTTGACGATTTGTTAATCTAATGAATATTTGATTTGTTAAATCAAATTAAAATTTTTGTGTCAGATTGGTCGAGACGCTACAATCTCCCCCCCTTTCGAGCGTGTTGCCCTAGAATAGACAACAGCGAGCGACGTCAAATGTGCAGAACAATCTAACACACACCTGTCACTCATGGCTGGGAGGCAGTGGTGGCTCTCTGGCTGTTGGTGCCTCCCAGAGGGGTTGTGGTGCCGTGGTGAATGCTGTCAGTTGGTGTGCTGTGGTGATGTAAGCTGTAGCAAGGTATGGGTCCTCGAGCTTATGCAGCAGGTTTCGAGGCTGTGTCACCTGTCATCCTGAAGTGAGTTAGTCCGGGTATGATGGTTTTTTGTTGATGTTGTTAGCCAGTATGCTATCTGTGGTACCCATGATGTGGGTCAGCTGGGTTAGACTCTCACTGGTGATAGTGCAGGTGGTTCCAGGGATTGCAGTTAATTGTTATGGAGATTTTGTAGCGTGCAGAGAGATTCAGACTGACCTAGTGATGATTGTAGGAGGCAGCAGGTGGTTGTTTTGCTCGAACATCACTAGAAATATGATGTTTGCGGTGTCGCTTGGCTCTTGTGGCACCGACTTGAGCTTGCCTGATTGTGTTGGTAGAGCTTTCGCTGTTGAGCATGTGGGCCCGCTGCTCAGTCCAACGTTGTCTGGCTGCTTCTAGGTTCGACCGGTTTCAAGGATCCTCCTCCCTTGGAGCTGATGCTGTTGTGCGCAGGCAAGGATTCATAGGTTTTTCCTTCTCACTACTCCTTAGTTGAGTTTTTTTCAAGGAGCTCTTTTGCGAGTGTCAACAGCTCCTGTAACCCAGAAGTAGGCGTGTCCAGATCCCAGCTGTCCTTGTGTAGCCTCCGTTGTGTGGAGGAGGATTTTGTGGTGGACTGCTGTTGGACATACCGGGGTGTTTGCAGGATGAGGACGCCTTTTCCCAGTGGTTGGTCTGGACCCTGGGTCTGTTGCCATGTTGATGGCTCTGTCCTCTTCTGGCTAGGGCCTTTCTGTAGAAGGGTTTTGCATTGTGGCGATGCTGGGTGCCTTCTGGTGCCCGCTTTGGATTCTGATTTGTGAAGTTCAGAATCAGTGGGGTCTTACAAACCCCTTTAGTGGAGGACTTGTGTTTGTTAAAGGCCTTCTGTGTCAGGTTACTCAGCTGTTGATTAGGCATTGTGCGGCGGGCCCTAATGCCTAGATGACTTCTTGAAGCTGGTGTCCTCCGCCATCCCAGGGAAATTGTGAGCTTTGGAGTAAGTTTGTAAAAGTCTGTGGTAGTAAGCATGGGGATTTTCACGCCGGCCCTGCTTGGTGTCTTGGGCAGCGATCAGTCCGTGTTCAGACTCTGTGTCTGAGAGTATTTAGGTTGCCAGATTTGTTGTCTCTGGCCAGCTCGTTGGGGCCTGGTGGGTCACACGGTGTGTGTGTCTGCAGTGATACTCTGGAAAGGTCCTTGCCCCACCCCCTTGTGGCTGCTGGTTGGTGATGTGTGAACAGTGGGCTCCCCCCCCCCCCTTCGCAGGTTCGGACTATTGGCTGAGGGGGTCTGGGCCTGCTGGTCAGGGGGAGTTCTGTTTCGTGTTTTCCCTTTCTGTTCGCCTTGTGGTCTGCAAGCATTTTTCAGTTCATTTGTGACACTGAATTCTCCTCGTTGCGTTGCTTCGGTTCGCCTTAAAATTTTTTTTTTTGTTGCAGCTGCAGAGTTTTTCAGGGAGCTGACTTGTGAAGTGTCAAGCAAAAGGCTTTGGCTCCCCCACCCCCTTTGTAGCTGTGCACAGGCGTGGAGGGCTAGCACTGCTGGCGACCGATATTCAGCCAGCTGTCTTTTGCTTAAGTCTATGCGCAATCGGTAGGACTGTTTAAATTCTTTCTTAACCAAGTCAAGCTCCTTTCTAATTGCTGAGTCATGGTTTGGACCTCAGCTCTGTCTGTATACAGGTGGCCTTGTAAGGCCTAAGATGCGGTGTCTTTCTCATTTAGTTCCACATAAGTTGTTTAAGAGTGACTTTGTGTGAAACAGATCTCTTTCCAAGTCCTGTCTGATGGCTTTTTCCAGCGGCGCCTGGTGTTTAGCAGCTGTTAGACCCTCTGTGAAGACTGGTGATTTCCTTATGTCGCACCATTCTGTGGGGTTCTTTGCATCCGTTCTGTGCTTTCTCTCGCGTTTGAGCAGGTGTCCAGGGCGCGGCAGAAGTCTGGGGCTGGCAGGGTCAGCTCAGAGACCACCTGTGACTGAGGCCCGCGAGGGTGTGGGCCGAGGAGAGGATGATTCTGGTCAAGTGTTCGCTTATGTCGCAGTCTCGTTGTTCCTTTCTTTGCCATGGCAGGTCTTTGGCTGCTTTGAGCTGAATGATGTCCTTTACAGTGCTCTACTGAGTGTCCAGGTTGTCCTGGTGAGCTGCCAGGGCTGGATGTCTTTGGAATGTCTGCGACATACTGGCACAATTGTGGGAACACCAGAGAGAGAAAGGAACAATGCAAATGCAAGTACGTACAGAGGTGTTAAACTATCTCTAAAGGGAACGGCTGTGTAGGCCGTGTGAAGTATGACAGCTTGTGCCAGGGGAAATGACTAGCTTGTCTTAGTAAAGGGCTGAGGTCAGGCCTGGTGTGTCCCCTCGCAGGCGCAGGGCTTCTTATCCCTGAGTAGCCTCTGTCAGTATGACAGCTGGAGCTAACTACTCTGTACATTAGGTTCAGTGGTTGAAACACTTCAGCACAGCTGTAATTGCTGGGGAAAAAAGTTATTTGCCTGATACAATTTGTTATTGCAAAATCCCCTTGATCCCCTTTTCAAAAAAAAAGGATAAATAAATAAACAAATAAAATATATACATACACAAACAAATAAATAAACAAACACATAAATAAAATAAGGTTTGTTAAGTTTGTTTGTAGGACTACATAATTTGGCCACAAGTTTGTGACTGTATATCAAATTGGCTATAATAATAATAATAATTTGCTTAAATAAAAATATAATACACAAAACAATAAATATTACAATATTAGTGTGTGCGCATGATGTATAGATATATATCGAAACGTAATATCATTTTTATTTCCTACAAGCCACAGTGAATGACAATACGATAATCTATGCGTATTTTATTTCTTCATTTCAAAGGTTAAAGTGTGAAAGTTTTAGCCAGATTCCCGGTACCACACACATACTCACCAGAAACTATAATAATTGTTATCATATTAGCATTACTAAATAAAATTATAAGCTAAACCTAAAAAAATATGCTTCTGTATGATATATGTTCTAATATATTTTTATTGTAATATTCAGCTTACAATGAGTATTAAGGAAAAATAATAGATATATGTAGTGAATACTAAGCGTGATGGCCCTCTTAGTTTTCAAACTACCCTAAAAATGTCTTAATGGAAAACGCCTGGCGCCCTTAAAGATCTTTTTTGTATAATGCTTCTCATTACAATACTGGGAATAATGGTTGGATGCATTTTGCGTTCACAAGAGTCCGTTCCATGCTATAAACATGCAGTCCATATATTTCTTTAAATGAATAACAGTCTTTGCTTTTTGATAATTGCACTAAGCCATATCACGTTTTCGGGTTTTATTTTCGATTAATTGTGCAGCTGTATCACAGTTAGAAGACCATGGTGAGTGCCACTGATCAGAATTTTCAATATTTGTTTACAGTAAATTATGAAATAAGCATCAATTAGTGACTTTTTTTCTGTTTTCTTATCGAACAAATCTAGTTCCAAAACAATAGGTCCTCTTGCCAGCATGACCCAGCTAAAAAATATGGAAGCTACGCAATAACAAACACTTATTACCATGGGACAAGCATCTTTTCTTTCACACGCACGTGCACAGCCAGAAATAATAAATAAATAAGTATAATAATAATAATAAAGGCTAAAACCCTGCCACAAGAATAAACAAACAGCATTAAGGAGTTTCTCTCCATCTTGTTTCTTCCAAAGCCATACAAATACAGACTCACTCGAAGCTTTGAGAGAAAATTGTCTTTCTTTCTCACACTTGCTCTCACGCGGGGGACAGGAGCCACACACATACACTCGCACACCCAAAAGCGAGCTGCATGGCAGGCTGTAATCAGTGGCTCTATGACAGTGGGGGGAGGCAGGCTGGTGGGGGAGACAGAGGGACAGGAGTGATAACAGATTGAGCGTCTCTGATAAACTCTCCTTTAATGGCTCTGCCTGTCCCCCCTCGCCTCTTTTTTTCTCCAGCACCTATTTAGTGGAGTCTTTCTCTGCTGCAGGGATTAGGCTGCTGGATAAGGGCAAGTAAACATGGGCTGCTTCTCTGAGCAAGCAATGGAGAGACAGAGACGGGGTGTCATTATCTGGTGTAATATTAAATTATGTTTGTGATGGAAATCTTTTAAGTGTGGAGCAAATATTGGCAAAATTAAAAAAACGAGAGGAGCCAAAACCCTTTCACACCACTGTATATATATTTTATAAAAAATTATAGGGTTATGGTTAATATTAGCCGTTACAGTGTGCTTTAGAGACTACAGTTCAAATTTCTACTGCAAGATAGTAGACCATCCGGGTACCTTTGGGATACTCATTTCAACATACTATAACATGGGACACACTGATTTTAGTTTCAAATAGAATTTAGGACAGATAGTATGGACTCAGCATGACTCGATCACATCATTTGTGGTGCTTCATGACTGTACAGGTGCTAAAGAGCTCTTTTGGTGCCATTAGATTTTTCCGTTTCTCTGATTGGTGGAGACTCCTTTGCAGAATCATGGGTAATGTAGTTTTTCACCTGGAATGTCAAAAATTATTATTTCAATAGACATTGTTTCAAAGCTGCTTTCCAGAAAGTCATATTTTCAATTTAAAAATAAGTTGCAATAATGTGAACTGGTGGCTTAATCAAAAGAAAATACCAGTTAACATCCTTTAAACGCGTAGAAGTTATTGTGAAAAATCACTTCCTCTATAGCAGGGGTGTCAAACTCAATTCCTGAAGTTTTGTTCTACCCTGCTCCACACATCCATGTAGTTTCATAGCCTGAAGATGATTAGTTGGGATCAGGGGTTTAAATTAGGTTGCATCCTTCTAAACTTGCAGGCTCCGGCCCTCCAGGATTGAGTGGACATCCCTTCTCCTATGGAGAAAATGAATGTGATTTTTACTTCCAGAACCTGACTGTTGCGCTCTATGGACTTACGTTGGAGATATACTATAAAGACCCGGAGAGAACTTAGAGTACCTTAGCAACAACATATTAAAACCCTCGCAACCAACTACACCAGCTGATCACACTCACTGGAGGAAACACAGTCAAGTTGCGACGCAGATTTAAACTCGCATCACCTGCATGAGCTGCACGTGTGTCGTGGTATGCTAACCGCTAGCCTGTGCTGTCAGTGTTCATGGTAATATATTAGTATGAGCTTTTCAATGTCTGACTTTGAGTTTGTCATGAGTGGTACATTTCAAAAGCAGAGTTATTGTTAAATAGAATTCAAACTAAAACCACAAACATTGAACTGAAAGTGAAAAAAAAAAATCTAAAAACATACTTATTTTAAGCTAGCTGCGAAGAAAATATCTCATTTTCATTTAGTTTAAGTTCTAATACAGCTAAAACTAGACTGAATAAACTGAAAGCAAAACGTATTATTATCATACAAAATAAAATCACGTTCAAATGATTAATGATACGAAAATAGCATTTTGTTGCCCCGCTACGTGCTGTAGCCTTTTACCACAGTTACACTAACAAGCTAAATTGAGCTATTGATAGATCACTGGGTAGTTAAGAGGAGTAGTTAATGAATCAAATGACGGATAGGATCTTTTTTTAGAGTAGCGGATATCCCGCTGTACCTCTCGGATCCTGAATGACAGTCTTACAGCCTTTTTAAAGAAACCGTTCGGATGTTTACAGAGCAGAACTTGGCCCCCGGGTGTCACGTCCGCCCCTCTTTGGCCCTGATTAGGGTCCCGGAGCAGTGATAGATGCTCCTGAGTCAGAGGCCGTGCCGCCCCAGGCGGGACTCGGAGGGGATGCTCTCTCTGGGGAGAGGAGGGGGCGAGCTGGGCTCACGGGCCCAGTGAGGAGAGGCCCTGAAGGGGAAGACGTGAAGAGAAAAGAGGGCGGTGCTGGAGGTCAGGACCCGCCAGACTCCGTCTCACACCGACCCTGATCTGGACTGACCTTTGTGTTTCTGCTCTGAATGGACGCTTGTTTCGCCCGCTCTGTCACTCTGACACGGTGACATCATGCCTTAAAGAGACCTTTGTTTTAGGGTTTATGTAGCTGATTTAGAAACACTTACTGGGGCGCACAATCCTGATGTGACAAAAATTAGTGGCCAAACTGTCTACCTCAAATGCCCGCTCCTATCCGATTCCCCCAAACAACCCTGCAGATTCTTACAGAAAACAATCAGATGAGCTACAGTACATCTATAAATATCAAAAAAAGTGCAGATGTTTATTTGTTATTGCCATGATTCATAGTGCAAAACAGTTAAACACTGACACTGTCCTTGAGTACATTTAAAAAATCTATTTCAAGATTTATAAATTTTGCTTGTCCACAACCCCGGTTGACAGTGTGTTTCTATGTGGTTACAGGCATTAGGTGTTGTCTAGGCACTTTTGTAACGATATCCAAATATATATTATGTGACCCTGGACCACAAAACCAGTCATAAGTGTCAATTTTTTTAAATTGAGATTTATTCATCATCTGAAAGTTGAATAAATAAGTTTTCCATTGATGTTTGGTTTGTTAGGATATGACCATATTTGATCCACTATTTAAAACTCTGGAATCAGAGGTGCAAACAAATCTAAACCTGGAAGAAAATCATCTTTAATTTGTTCCAATAAGTTCTTTTGCAATTGCATATGACTAATCCCATTAGTTTGATATTTTACGGTAAGAAATGACCAAAATCTCATGACCATGACTTTACTTAATCCTAATATTTGCATAAAAGCAAAATAATAATTTTACCCATACAATGTATTGCGTGGCTATTGGACCAATATACCCCAGCGACTTAAAATATATATAATAAATAGGAGATATATCTATATATATATATATATATTATATATATATAAACCTATATAGTGTATATGGTTGAGATTAAAGATGGAGTATAATATCTTGGAAAGCAAGATATGTTTGGGAACGTTTAAAGCACACTTTAAAAGAGAACTATTTTTATTACAAAATATAATAATACAAATATACTATAATAATAAAACAAATCTTAAGTAGGTTTTTGGGAACTTACCGGCAATTCACTTTTATGTATTATAGTTAACTTAAGTGTTTTTGACCCACTTAAGTAGGCTTTTTTATTGAAATTCATTTTTTTTTAAATGAAGTGTCCTGCAGATTACAGATTTGGAGTGGAAGGGATAGTAATGCAATTGAATACATTGAAAATATTTATCATTAACTGTTATATCAATACCCTACATTTTAAAATTATATCGGGAACTTTGCCTGTCAACATCAAACTACAGTGCAGTCTCATAACTTAGAATGTTGTGAAAAGTTCATTTATTTCAGTAATTCCACTCAAATTGTGAAACTCATGTATTAAATTCAATGCACACAGACTGAAGTAGTTTAAGTCTTTGGTTCTTTTAATTGTGATGATTTTGGCTCACATTTAACAAAAACCCACCAATTCACTATATCAACTAATTAGAATACTTCATAAGATCAATAAAAAACATTTTTGTGAATTGTTGGCCTTCTGGAAAGTATGTTCATTTACTGTACATGTACTCAATAGTTGGTAGGGGCTCCTTTTGCATGAATTATTGCATCAATTCGGCGTGGCATGGAGGTAATTTTTTTGTGGCACTGCTGAGGTGGTATGGATGGCCAGGTTTCTTTGACAGTGGCCTTCCGCTCATCTGCATTTTTTGGTCTCTTGTTTCTCATTTTCCTCTTGACAATACCCCATAGATTCTCTATGGGGTTCAGGTCTGGTGAGTTTGCTGGCCAGTCAAGCACACCAACACCATGGTCATTTAACCAACTTTTGGTGCTTTTGGCAGTGTGGGCAGTTGCCAAATCCTGCTGGAAAATGAAATCAGCTTCTTTTAAAAGCTGGTCAGCAGAAGGAAGCATTGAGTGCTCCAAAATTTCTTGGTAAACCAGTGCAGTGACGTTGGTTTTCACACAATGACCACACCAGCAATGGACATGCACCCCAATCTCACAGACTGTGGAAACTTTACACTGGACTTCATGCAACATGGTTTCTGTGCCTCTCCACCCTTCCTCCAGACTCCAGACCTTGATTTTCAAATGAAATGCAAAATTTACTTTTATCTTAAAAGAGGACTTTGGACCACTGGGCACAGTCCAGTTCTTCTTCTCCTTAGCCCAGTTAAGATGCCTCTGACGTTGTCTGTGGATCAGGAATGGCTTAACAAGAGGAATACAACAACAGTAGCCAAATTCCTTGACACATCTGTATGTGTGGTGGCTCTTGATGCCTTGAAACCAGCCTCAGTCCATTCCTTGTGAAGTTCACCTCAAATTCTTGAATCGATTTTGCTTAACAATCCTCATAAGGCTGCGATTCTCTCTCGGTTGGTTGTCTTTTTCTTCCACACTTTTTCCTTCCACTCACTTTCTGTTAACATGCTTGGATACAGCACCCTGTGAACAGCCAGCTTCTTTGGCAATGAATGTTTTG